>PVJX010014266.1:0-45427 GCA_004027295.1 Dolichotis patagonum
CTCAAAGGGAATTCATATCGTTTGATCAGTTTTGCATGGTGGTATCTGGTAACCTGAGCAACTATTTTGAAGATAACAATATGCAATATAACAACCATTGCTAAATTCCTATCATCTTGCTTTGAAATCCTGTATCAACATCGTTTTTTGGGTATTGTTGTTGTTGTTGTCATTTGGCTTTTGTTGTTGTTTTTGGTTTGTTTCCTTGATTGCTTTTTTATTTCTGTGTGCTTTACTTTCTCTTTAAAATAAAAAAAAACCTTTTCTGTTGTTCATTAGTATGAAAGTCTTTTGCTATCAAAACTTTTCTAAGATTTAATTAATGTAAAAATATACAGACTAATGTTTAGATTCTTTACAGTTCTTAAAATACACTCTTAAGAGTAAAGAGGTAAGAGTCATCTCTGCCGTTTCCTATCATTAGACTGCATCATTAAAGACTACTTTGGCCTACTTTGTCCACAAAAAACAAGCCACTCAGACAAGAAACCCGAATCACAGTACCATTCTCTTCTCAGTCCCCGCTGAGAAAATTGCACATAGGTACCATTTAGTGGAGATACTATGTAAAATAATGATTTCTCAAGCAGCAAAAAGCAGCCCACAGAGACATGAAATGCCATGCAAATCCCTGGTCATTCTAACCTAGAAGAGCACTTCAGTGGAAAGGTGGTGAACACATTTTTTACTGAACCTCACCAAGATTCAGGCTTGCTGGTCTTTGTTTTCTCATTTCTAGAACACTAAGGACATGATTTGGCTTCACTTTCCCACCTTTACTTCCAATGGCTTCTTAGTAATGTTGGACCAATTAATTTGAAAATCTCTCCACATGATCCAATGACATTAGAAGCTAAGCTGCACATTTAAGTGATCGTTAAGCTAGGATTTTGTTCTATATTTGTGTGAAATTTTAAATGTAAAGCGGCGAATGATTTCAAGGATTAGAAAAGAGAAGATAAGCTTACAGTAATACCCATCACTCCCGGGTCTCTGTAACTGATAAAGCAGCGAAGTGATAATATATTCAGGTACGTGTCAGAAATAGATGCCACCAATGACTCTTTCCCCTGAAGAATTCCTGAAATGTAAACTACCAGAACTCAACAATTCTTACACTATGATATTCTTAAAACTCTCATTCTGCCTCCATTAGGATTTCCTAGGAAACAACAACAACAATAACAAAATACAAAAGGAAAACAAAATGATACACTGGGGGAAAAATATCTGGGACTAGAAGAATATCGTAAGAGAGATAAGAGCTTAGTTTTCTTTTGTTCCAAACTCCAGCTGGTCAGGGTTTTGTGGTTCCTAAGAATGAGAACATGAAAATATACACAGAATTGAAATAGCCTCCTGTTCTCACCAAGTTTCCAATCATGAAAGCCCATTTATTCAGTATTCTTTAATTATCTGTCTAGCTTTTGCTCTAAAAACTTAATGACCAACTTTAAATCTATCGAATTTAAGGTTTCCTGAGAAAGGCAAACACCTTTTTTACAGAATGTGACATTAAAAACTTGCATTTTTTTTCCAATTTCCTACATCAAGGAGAAGCTGGCAAATAAGATTTGAATAATAGATTAAAGCAGCAGCAGCAGCAGCAGCAGCCGTGCAGAGACAGCAGCTGAAACCGGCACCTCCGTGCTGCACGGTGGCTTTCCCGCTTCAGGTCTGTTCTCAAGCCACAGCTTGCACTTTCAAATTTTCCAGACTCTAGTGAGAGATAAAACACAAACACACCTTATTGTTGTAAGGGCCATTTTAGCAAAAAGTTATTCTTTTTAAAAAGTGCTCCTAACGTTTCCCCAAGAAAACTTATGGAAATTCTCTCATCTTTACTATTTATAGAAGAACAAATGGTCCCCAAAATGAGGGGTGTGTCCATACCAATCTCCAAAGGACTGACACTATGCAAGGTTGAGCAGAAGAGGGGTAACCACTAGGAAAACTCACCTTCCTTCCTCCACTCCACCCGGGCCAAGTAAGGGTGGGTGTACCGCTAAGGTACAGCAGCCTGTGTTTCCTTTCCCTGAGGACAATTTGGTGTGTGTACCAAAGTGTTTAATCCACCTGATCTTTAACCCAGCAATTTCAGTTCTATGAATTTATCCTATGTTGACATTGGCAGGTATGCAGTCCTAAATCCCACAAAGTCAACCGAGGCTACCATATGGCCCCCACAAAAAAAAAAAAAAATTGCAAACTATCAATTCAGTAACACCCAAAGACTAGACTACCTTCAAGATTGAAGGGTAGTGACAATAAAATGCTTGCAAATACATCTTCCAGCTTTGGATTAATGACCAATGGTAAGGTATTAGTAAAGTTAATTCATGGAAGGAAATTAAATTTGTAACATCATCAACTGACAAAGGCAAACCACATTTAAGAAACCACATAGAATGTAGCAATTATTTGACCAAATGCTGAGGAAATAAAAAGACCCAAAATCATTACAGCAGGAAATGTTGAATTAAGTGAATGACTGCAGAATCACAGATGATCAGTGACAGAAAAGAATCCCTTCTCAGCCACAAATGATTTTAGTTAGGTATGTAGCAGACTGAAGAAACATAAGGAAACTGCTTCTAAGGATACCATTTTATGATAAACTGCTCAAGATAAGATTGATTGCATCAACTGCATTTTAAGTCAGCCCAAAATAAAATTATTTTTTTAATGGCTGTGTGTATAACTTCCTAGTAGTCTCCTGACATCTCATGACATAGCTGACTTACTTCTCACTTATTTTCGTAATGACAAGCCTTAACTGAAGGCGAATCTAGAATGCAAAATAGATTGAGGTAAAACAGAGAGACAGATCAAAAGCATTTCTGCAGCTGTCTCGTCTGAAAGGAGAGATTTATAACTTTGTTTAGGAAGTGTGTGTCTGTGTGTGTGTATTTCTATATGAAATGAAAGGCTCGGACCATGATTGTGATTATGGTCTATACGCTATAACTCTTAAATTATTAAATTCAATGGTGATCTCCCATTAGTAAAATATAATCTATTTCCATAAACAGTATTTCAATTAGCGGAATGCGATCCAGTTGACCTGTGAAAGCACACATCCCAGGGGGAGTAGGAACATGGCTCCAGCGTCAGTCTCTTCCCTGTCTCTCTTCTCAGCTTTCACTAAGGTAGTTTACATGTGATGTCACCACAGATTTACCTCGGATCAAAGTGAGGGATGAAGGAAGTCGATCAGGAAGATTCAAAGCATGGAAATCACCATAGGGTACACACTTAGCCAATATATCAAACAACTGTGATCGACTAAGGTTTCCATGAACTTCTCTAGAGAATGGGGTAGCCATAGCAAGAAGGGCTGTGGTGCTACAAATGTGACAGCTGTGTCCCCCTTCGGGGCGCTCCCCAAGGGATGAAGAAGGAAAGGAAGAGATTCCAAGTGGTAGAGAAGAGTGGAGCTGAGGACCAAGTGCCCAAGGGTGGAAGTGAGCAGCCAGGCAGGGCAGAAATCGCTGAAACTGTCCTAAATGGACTGGGACAAGAATCCGTGAGCCCCCAATGTAGGTGGCAAAGCCATTATTCAGGAATGATTGCTGAACTGTCGATGACATAAAGCTGGATTCCGTCTGGAAGTGCACAAGTTCCCAATCCTCAGGGAGGCTGAGACCAGTCAGACCGAGCTGAATCCACCCTGGGCTACTTAATGAGATGCTGCCTCAACACAAAATAAAGGCTGCTGATGTCTCTAGGTGTGAAGACTACATTCAATCTCCAGTACTGAAAAACAGACACACACATGAGCAAACAAAAGACCTGTCCGCAGAAGGCAAATGAACGCGAGGCATTCTGATCCTTGCACGATGGAGTCTAACCTCCGTCGGGTGAAGGAAGCACCTCACCTAGAAGGACACGTGTGAGGTTCCGAGCCTACGCACTGGCCTCTCCCATCAACCGTAAATGTCCCCGCACAGGAGCACTGCCGTCCACCTAGACTGAAGGGCCCACTGCATGTCACAGAAGTGTAGCTTTGCAGGTACGCGGAGCGACCTGCCACACAGAATAGAAGAGTTCCTTCTGCCGTGGAGATAGTGGCACTAACAAGGCCTTGTTTTCAAGAGCCAGTATTTTTGCTAATACTCTCAACGTTATGAAAATTAGGGATGTGTTGTGTGACCCTGCACCGGGGTGCAGCTATCTTGACAAATGCGACCCTACACTGTGATTTCTCTAAAGCTAATGAATGAATGGCTATGGAGTCTAACTCAGTGGTACTAATTAGGCCTCCACGAGTGAAAATGTGAGTCAAAAAGGCTAATTTTACAGTACTATGAAACATGATCCAGAAGTGACCAAGGAAGGGATGCGCAGGATAAGTAACGGGACAAGAAAACTGACTTCCTGTGCGATGGCTGACCTGGCGGCAGCAGGGCCCTCAGCTGTAAAATGTCCTTACAGCCTCAGGGTTGTCTCCAAAGAAGGCCAACAAAGAAAGTAAAGCTCTCCAAAGACCCAGGGTGCCAGGTATATCGTAGTCTTTCTAAATACCTAAGTTTTCACATTAGCGGACAGCACAGTTAGATCTAAATGAGCCAACACTGTGTCATTAGCCAAAAAAGAAAAAATGTAAAACCCTCTCCTATGGCTGTAGTGGACATGACATGGAGTGACACAAATGAGGGACAGGAAAAAAATGCTCCCTGTCTTCATTCACATGGGAAAACTAAAAATGTTGATTTCTTGTAAATAGAAACTAAAATAATGGTCCTTCAAGGCCGCTGATGGCAGAGTGGAGAGGAGACAGAGGAAGGTCAGCTAACTGACATCGAAATACTGTCACACAGGACAAAGCACTCGTACCCCCTCCAGGATGATTGTAGTTTATGGCAATTTATTATATATTTTATTATAAAAATTAGCAGAGCAGTTCAAAGTTTCCCAATACAAAGATGTAAGAAATGAGTAAGGACATGGAATGTTCACTGCCTTGATTTGCTTATTACACAATGAATATGTGTAAAAGTTATCACACCGTGTCCCATAAATGCATATAAATTGTTTTAATGACATAAAATACAACCTTTTTACTTCTTTAGAAAATAAAACCAATACTCTTAAGATGTGATACTTTATTTAATTTTCTGACAATAAAATCTCTCGGTTACAAATAAAGAGAAATACACACAGAATATGAACATCTTTTACACAGAGGAAGGAAGAGGGTTGTCTGAGTTTTAATCCCAAATCACGAGCAGCTTCGCCTCACTTCTCTGATCAAATCTTTTCCTAGACTGACACCGTCAAGCAGATACAAATGGCAGTAAATTACAATACGTGCCATTTGGAAAACAGTTTTACAACTGCAATATTTACATACACTGGAATTCCCAGACAAAACTCAGAAAGGCTTTATGGATCTCATAGGGGATTCATTAAAATATTTCATCAGAATACAAATGAAGCTTAAGACCAACAGTTATCTTTAAAATACTAAAAATATTTAATGCGCTTCACAGCACAGAGTAAGTTTAAGTGAATACTAGAGCTCTTTTAATTTAAAAGATCACATACTTTCCCACCAATCAGGTACATAAGTGCTAATATTTTGGTTTCAATTTCTTTCTAACCTTTCCCATGGGATAGTTCCTTCTAGTTTGTTGATGATATTCAGGAAAAGCCACCACTTGGAAATTATGCACTTTTCAACCATTTTGCTAATGATCTAAACTTCATAACTTTGTAGCTGATGCTACTGGGACTTCCAAGTATAAATTCATAATATTTAAATACTGCTCTGCTTGTTTTCCTTTGTGTATTATTAATCAAATCTATAAGAATTTCTCAAGCAGTATTAAACACAGGCAACACTGGAGAGAGGTTATTATGAGTGTTAGTTTGTTAGTACATTAGAATCTTCTCTGCTGACCTTCAGTTCATCCTTAGCGGTCAGGCACACTGTGGCAGAAGAGGACACGCTCCACCACTAGGTGCTATTATTATTTCCATTCTGCCACCAAGAAACTGAGGTCAAGGGAACCCGATTTGTTCAAGGTCACATTGCTCATAAGACCACAAGCCAGGGTGCAAAGCCAAACGCAGCTGGTATTCCAAACTTCTATCCGATGGCTGGAAGCAAGCACTTCAAAGGAAAGAGTAAGATCAGTCTTGGGGAAGCTCATGGAAAAGCCAAGTTCTGGCAAGTCAAAAATGCAGTCTCAGAGGAGCCTCTCCAGTCCTAAGCCAGAGATCACTTGGCGTTCCCACGGGTGCAGGAAAGATCTCTGGAGAAAAAAGGTGTATTTTTGCACAAACTACAGCCCATGATAAGATTTCTCCTGTGAAAGGGGAGCCTCCCACCCTGAACTCCACTCAGCATGGCCCAGATACCGTGCAGACATCTCAGGCGGGGAAATCTGAAGCAAGCTCTTGGCACTGGCTCTCTCCCACTCTTTCCTCCCTGAATCTTCTCTTGGCAAGACGGAGGCATGGATTCCCTTTTAGCAGCTGTGATTCAGCTGTGTGCCCCACATGCCCGCACAGGAATGTGCAGAACCCTTCATGGATGCCATTCACAAGTGAGGAATCATGGGGAGAGCCAGGCCGCGTGCCTCTCTCAGCTCACATCTCCTATGTGCAATAAATATTTTTAGTTCAGTTTATTTCAGCATCTGCCACCCATGTATTTCCTCAGTAGAAAAGGACATTTCATTTACTAGAACCAACTACTGCAGGATGGAACTGTATTTAAACCCACCTACATATCCCAAAGCAGGACAGAGAGGTGACACCCAGAGGCACCTTCAGACAGAACTCCAGCAGTCCCAGGAAGAAGGCAACAAAATATGCAGGCTTCGGTCAAGTGTCTCTCTGAAATTCATGCTCTGCACAAAAACCAGCGTTGTCATGCCCTCTTCCCCCAGGAAGTACAATTCAGGGCTGTGCTGGTGCTAAAACTTCACTCACTTAAACCAAGGAATTTAAAAATCAGAGGAGGTGCTAAGAGTTCTCAAGACTCAGGGAGTACAAGTCCCCGCCCAGTACAGGAATGCCCTCCAGTGTCAGGACAGATGGCCTCAGCATCTGCTTGGATATTTTCACCGCCTTCATCTTAGAACAGGACAAGACTGTGATATTAAGGAGGGCTCTAAACCCACTTGACTATTCAGATGGAATGGCATGGCACTTCGGAGGAATTAGATCTTCCCGAAAGCTACCTGCTATCGCGTGTCATACAACCAGTGGATTTGAGAATTAGAAAAGGCTTTGAAGACCCTGTTAGTGACTGAACTGGACTGCAACCTGAGCTACTTAAGGGAGAAGTGTGAACTCACTGTAACGGTCAGTTTAAAATGATTACCCTCTGTTTGATCCAACTTTACAAAACAAAGCTTCATTCTGGTTAACTTCCATACTCAAACTAATGTCTGCTTCTAATTTTTCTCCTCCCATTCTAGTGAACTGACCCTCGTTATCTTATGTTTTTAAAAAAGGACTGATGAAAGCTCAAATTCACTAATGAAAAGAGCAACTCCAGGAGTGAGAATCTAATGACTCAGGGGTCAAAATTGGGAGAAAAGTGAAAGCAATTCTTTCAGGCTTTCAGGACTGAATAGAACACTAAATTCTATATGAAACGCCCCAAAATCAAAAGCACAAAGTTTTATGTCACAAATATATACGTAACAGTGATTAAAACAAATGCTTAACAAAAAAGACCATATTTTCTCCTTTTAATATTAAAGTTTAGAAGTAGAATGGAATGGCAGGATTTTACCTGAATCAGCACCCTGTTTCCAGGTAGGAAAGTACACAGCTTCCTCTTACACCCGGGACTCTAAGGTTAATTGATTTATGATGAGAGACTTACCCTGTGACCCTCTTTTCCAGTGTGGAAATTCTCTCCTTTACTGCAGACCACCTGGCAATGTTTATTGCTCAGTTTGCTTCTGTCAGGCATTTTATTTTTTATAAAGTAATTTTGTATGGTAGCATGCATGAATGAAATTTTCTCAGGGTGGTGAAGATAGAAGATGTTTTATGTCATCCGTGTTTTGGTTTTTTTTTAAATTAATGAATGAAAGAGGTAAGGAGTCAGAAATAGGTGAGAAGATAATTTGCCACTACTTATGTTTAAGACCTCACCTTCTGGAAAAGATTAGTTCTTTTACTGCTTTATCCAGTTGATCCAAAGTAATCAAGCCATTTCTAAGCTTACTAACTCTGGTAATCTAGAAAACAAGAAACCAAACACTGCAGGGAAAGTTTAATTTTTTAAAAATGAAAAAGCTACGTGCTTTGGTTAAAACACATATTATAGGCAAGATATTGTAGGTGGCACTTTCATTTAATATTTACTAGCATTTAATTTTGCACTAGACAATTTAATATTCACAAATATTAGTTTCCTTTTTTACTTAATATGAAATGTTAATATTCCATTTGATGAAAATATGTAATTTCATTTAATATATACAATCAAGGCCAGTGAAAATGTTCTCCTTTTACAGCTCAGAAAACTGAGATGTAGAATGGCTTATTGATTTGGCCAAGGTCACATCGCTAATAATTGGTGAACAGGAACTTGTATCTATCTGCTTAGAAACAATGAATCTGATGGGCCGTTCACCCACAGACAAAACCTGCTGGGTCCTGATGACATCCAGAGAATCAGGGAACAACAGAAGGCGTCTAGCCACATGATCCGGACGTCATCACCCAACGCTGTCACCGTGGCAGCGATAAAACTGCTTGGACCCGCGCTCATCCGTGTGCCTGATGCAAGCGCGGTACAAGCCGGTGGAAAACGCTTGGAGGCCTCTTCACGTCACCTTCCAAACCTCCTGCCCCAAACCTCTGGCTTCTCCAACGGCAAATTAAGTTGGAGAAAAATAAAAAGAGACGGAGCTTTTCTCTTAGAATTTCGGGTTGTAGTCTGTTAAAAGTCTAGAAACAGCTCCTATTATATGTAACTTGTGCTTAACATTCAAGGCCATGGACAATTTCTCCATTTAAAGAAACTGCAAATTTTAATGAGTAAGTTCACTATTATTTTAGTAAATGCCAAGACCTGTGTCCACATTTCAGTAGTTTAAGAAGTGCCATTTGAGACACAGTGAGAAAGAAAATCCCAAAGACATTCTCAGGAATTACTCAAAGCCTCTGTCCTAGACGGTGCCTGGAACGATGCTCCTTGCCCAAGGCCCCTCCCTGAGAGACCACACAGGAACAGCACCTGAAGCCCATGGGAGAGGGGACACAGGACAGTGACACAAAATGTCAGCCGCAGCCCACAGCTGCTGCCATGATGGTGTCACTGCATCCCCTTGGATAACAGACTCACAGTCCTCACTCACATGGTCACGGGGACATGTGTGCCTCCTGCAGATTACAGGACAAAGAGGCAGGCTAAACAACTTTTCACAATAATCAAAACCAGGAGAGGAAGCTTCCTACTTTTGCAATTGGGATGAAAATGCCTGGTTGAACTAAATTAAGTGACATAAATATTTGGGGCTGATAATCTATGTTATCAGAGCTCACGGAATCAAGTTAACAGTAAAGAATGCAATTCAATAAACATTTAAAGTGTCAATACTGCAACCAATACTGGGAATCTGAGAAGAAGTGGCTTGTCATCAACAGGACTTCAATAACCACCATCAGAGAAACACATACCACGTGCACGGGTCACGATAAAATAAGAGATTGGCGAGTGCTATGTTGAGTGGGCAGTGCAAGAACCTCACGGAAAAGAAAATCTGAGGCTCCGTGGAACGGCAGTGAGATCAATGTTTTCCTAAGACTTCATGGGCAGTAACAAAGGAGTGACTTCAAGCAACACACACATCCTGGGAGAAGCGTACAATTATTGTTAAATAACTAGAATTTGATTTTTTTTACTTTATTTTTAAATAAAAACAAAATTTCAAACAAAATAAGAAAATAACAATAACTGTGTCTCATTCTCTTCAGTGTTTACCCACAGTACAAGACATAAACCAAAAGATGCCTACAAAAAACCAGCAGATAATAATAACCTAAAGCTCTCTTTTCCACAAACTAAGGCCAACTACTAATATAAATGAATCCAATTAACATATATATTCAAATATTTTTGAAACAATGGAATGCCTAAATTGAAGAAATGTCTGAACTTCTCCCTACTTCCTATTGACCTCGCTTCTATTTTTCTCCTTACCTGTGTGTCTGTGTGTGTGTGTGTGTGTGTTTTGTCTTTCTCATAAGAGAAACGTGATAATCGAGCTTGTGTCTGACTTACTTCACTGAACATGATATTCTCAAGTTGTGTTTCCCTATGAAAGCCTCAGTTCATCTTTCTTGCTGGCAGTGTAGTACTGCACTGTGAGAAAAGTAAAATTTGAAGACGTGATGGCAATAGTATGATTGACGGTTGGTAAAGCTCTAAACTAGTAAGATTTCACACCAAATCTACTGCTGGTGATATGGTAAATAGATGTTTCATCTTTGTGAGACATTGGGGAAAATAGTATAAGACTATAAATGCATAAGCATTATTTTCTAAAAGTTTAAAAGCAGCTTATGTATTCAATATGTTGTCTTGGTTTTCCTTTTGAACTAAAATTACAGGAAGATGCTTGAATACACAAAAATATATATGCATGAATACACATATGCATAGAAATGTTTCAAAGGATAGATCAAAATCTGTTAGCAATTTTTGCTTTCAGACTAATGAGATTAGATGCTACTTCACATTTCTCAAATTCCTTGCCATGAATCCTTTTATCTTAAAATAAAAATTTTACACTTTCCAAACTAAGAGGAAAAACTTGGTAAAAAGTCAAATGAGAACGTTCACATCATTCAGTAGATATTGACTAAGACATCTCATACTTAAATACTAAATAATTTTTAAATATATATGTATACATATACTTGCATATATAGTATGGAAAAGAAAAAACTCTATACAACTATTATTTTCCCCTTTTTTGTATAGTACTCTGACAGCAATAAACAAAGTGCCAATCTTCTTCTTGAGCAAATGTTTACATTGTAGGAACACAATCTAGGGGCTGGGGATTTAGCTCAGTGGCTTAAGCGCCTGTCTGGCAAGCATGAGGTCATGAGTTCAATCCCCGGTGCCAAAAACAAAAAAAAAAAAAAACCCACAATCTAATTAGATTTAAAAGCTGGTCAATAATTAAATGTATGTGGGACTCGGGAGAGTGAGAGAGCCTTGGAATGAAAATATTAGGAATAATGAGCCATTAGAAAGGTCATTCGCAGAAAGGCAAAAAAAAGGTAACCATAACTGCAAAACTCACCACAATTCTCCCTATATTTTTACGAAAGATAAGTTTATATGCTATTTATACACTGAAAACTATAATGACTAATAACATGAACTCAAAGCACAGTAAGACAGTAATAGAAAGGAAGAGAGTCATTTAAGAACCCTAACAGGTACGGATCACTTTCATGCAAGGAACCCATTTTGCTGCTGTAACATTCAAGGGTTTTCTGGGTCTGTCACTATTATAGATCATCTGACTGCACCGATAAACATTTAACAAGCAATAAAACCGAATCTTCTATCTTAATTTGCCTAACTACCAGAAAATTCATTTCACCAAAATACTATTTTTGTCACGTAATCCCTCTCCCTTACTTATCTCTAGTAAGATTGCTGTGAGCTCAAGACAGTGTTCCTCCTCCCTGAAGAATAAGTAGGGTCCCACAGGAATCTCTTGTACCGGTAAAAGAAAAAGAAAATGAAAGAAATCTACTTTTTCGTCTCTCTAATTTCTGAAGACATGGCATCCTCAGAGCCTCCTTTTCTTTTTTCTCAGTTTTTTTCAGGTCATTTTCTTCCTCAGGCCAAGCTTGTAGTACACAACCTCCCCGTTCAGTGTGCAGCCTGGGTCTACATACCTAACATCTCAATTCCTTTTCGGTTTCCTTTCTCCTCCCTCTCTCCCCTCCCGGGTCTCTTGGTCCCCTTTCCCTGTGAGAAAGATCCATCTCCGTACTTCCCACTGCCCAGCTTTTGTTTTGCTCTCTGTTTATACTTCAGGTTTCTCTTGTAAAGAGGAAATTCTACTTACGTGTTCCTTTGCTCTCCTTCACAGCCTGGAGGAATGTACCCCATTATTTCCCAACTATCCCCAGAGAGGCAGAAAGGAAAGGAAAAATGGATTGGTACAAAGAAATTTGTTTGTTTGTTCAATTAAGATTATTTTTTTCCACGCAGACAGGTGCTAAATTCCATAAGATTACTGTATCATGTCAAAAAATAATTAAAGCGTATTTTACCAACACTAGATTTTATAAATTCCATTTACTATAAAGAGAGGCATGTTTAAAATCTTTAGATACTCCAAATAAAATTTTTCCTTTAGGAAAAAAAAAGGCAGTTTGAACCAGAGACTACAAATCCTTGTTAAAAATATATTCTGCGTGTTGCAAAGCATGCAGGACAAGCTATAGCTGCTGTGTTCAGCTCTTCTTCCTCTGCACAAAAACAGGGGGAGGGACAGAATGGGGGGAGAGAGAAAGAGACTGAGACAGACAGAGAGAGACAGAGAGAAAAAGAGAGAGAGACAAATAGAGACAGAGAGACACAGACTCTGTTAGACAGGCCAAGTCAGAGAGAAAGGAGAGGGGAAGAGAAGACAAAGGGAGGGGAGGCACAGGAGGTGATGGGAAGGAGAAATTAAAGGCAGGAAGGGAGACAGGAGAATTGATCTGAACAAATCACACCTCACAGAATGTGAAATTTCAGACAGGATGCTTCTGACTTGTTACCAAACACCCTTCTTGCCTACCCCATTCTCTTTGCCCAGCGCTGATCCTGAAGCCTCTTCCTGCTCAGAAATACTTCACTCTAATGACCCTTCCTAGCTCCACAAGGAGCTCTGTTATGTCACCAACCCACCGCACTGCCACCACCTTCTCTAGAAGCACCCTACCAGTTTTGTTCCTATTGTCTTAAAAAGTCTTCTTAGGGGTTTATGGAGAAATATGCAAATATCTACAAGTAAGTAAATACTTATTCTAAATAAAATGCAAATGGCAGCAGAGAGGTTGCAGCTGATTTGCTTATCTACCATGATACTCCAAGAGCTTTAAGATAAACACCTGGGTGGAGCACAGATTATCTGAAACATAAGACTAGGTCTATTCAATCAGGATGATACAGACTGAGGAAGGCAGATAAAGGAGAAGAGAAGGAGTAGTTGTGGCCTTTAGCTGCCTCTTTCAAATCACTGAGAGTGAATAGGCAGAGAATATTTATTCAGTAGCAACCCAACCTGAGAGCCTTTGGAAAACAGATTTACACTAAGCTCACCTCACTGTCTGCGCTGAGGAACCAGGAAAGGTCTAATTCTGGGGTTGCAAAGGATCACGCACTGGATGCTTCCAACCAAAAGTTGTTAGGCAAAACCACCGAAAAGAGTATCTACTTTTTCAAAATCTTCCCTTTAAAAAAAATAAGTCCAAGGACCCAAAGTTGTGCTTGCAAATATGCCAAAACCGACTCTTTAGTGGAAAATCAACATGTGATTCAGCGAAGTATGGACTCCTTGGCATGGCCTGCTTAGAACTCAAGCTCAGAGAGGAGCAAATAAATAATCGCGCGCACAGAACGTGGATATGCTGTGCTGTGTTGGGAATTAGACCACTGAATTTCCCGACCACATAATTCACCTAACCTTGAACCCTGCTTCACATAACGCAGCCTGCTCTTCAACTGTCACTGTCACGTTGTTTACAGAGAAAAACAGTCCTCCACAAGAAACTGAAAAAATATATATAAGTTGCTTGCCTCAGAGTTTAATTCCAGAAAGGTCTTTTTTTTTTCTTTTCCATGCATAGTGAAAACAATCATGAAGATAAACCCAAGGCTTTAAACTCAACTTTTGTTATAGTTTTTTTCTGAAAGTTTTATTATCCAAAAGCTAAAATGTCTTTTCTCCTTGGATCTGTGTGAGTCATTCTGTCCTTTCAAGCAATAAATGGTTAATTACCACCCGACCGAGTCCAAGAGCGTCAGCTTGCTGTGTGGAACACAGGTCAACACAGGACATTCCACCCCTACCCGCAGAGAGCTTAGAGTTCTATAGAGAGGCCCAGGCACAAACAGAAGCCACAGCACGCAGCCATGGTTCCACCTGATAAGGGGAGGCACAAGCAAAGCTATGAGGGTGTTTGCAGAGCGTCAGGAACGCGCTTCTACACTTGCCATGCACGGTGAGACAGACCGCACAGAAATGACAGCACAAGCGCTAAGCCTAGAACAGTTTTCCAGCTCAGACTGAAAGAGAACATGCAAACTGTCATGACAGAAGATCCAAGCCATGCATTTATGTGGGGGGTGGTGCACCGCAGAGCCAAAATTTAAACTAAAAATAATGGTCACAATAGAAATGGAGGGCTAAGGATTCAGCTCAATGGCATAAACTCCTGCCTGGTGAGCACAAGGTCATGAGTTCAATCCCCAGTAGCAAAAAAAGTAAAAAAATAAAAAAGATAGAAATGGGATGTTTAATCTACATATATTCATCTTGAACTCTTGAGCAAAACCACAAAACCTGACTAGAGTATTTGGAAGAGAATTTCTATGTTCAGAGAAAAATATACTGCCTGTTTGCCTACCTCTTTTGAGTTTCAATCATTTTCATGTATCACTTGCTAGCTGCTTGAATACAATCAGCCAAGTTCAGATGTTTTAAAATCAATATTCATTAAATTTGGGTTTATTTTTTCCAATGTTATTTTTAAATAAATAGTAATTTACCATGTAAATTAAACTATTAAGTTTTATTTAAAACTATAAAGCAAGAAACAAAAACACAAAGGAGAGAAGTCATTTCATCACATAGATTATAGGTGAAAAACAGAGCTTTGGCTTTATGGTTTGATAAAATGGGAGCAGAGTTGGTAGTAGGAAACAGAAGAGCTGATTGTAGAAACTGTCTTGTAAACACTTAAAAAGCACAGGTGCAGACAGCAGAGACCTAAGTTTGTCTGTTATGCAAAAGAGTGAGAGAAGAGTGGAGATATAAGAAGTGCTTATTGTTTGGGTATTTTTGTTCCTTTTTTATGTAATACAAATACTTTAGAACAATTCAAAACTTGGTGAATAGTAAGAATGGGGCATTTTGCAAAACATTCAAGAATACTCATCACAAGTCTTCAACTTTCCTGAGCTGTATCCCATTTCAAAAAAGAAAGACTCAGGAACTAACAGGAACACCTCTCCACTTCTCTGTATACTCAGATTCACTGCCGAAAAAAATTAGGACTCTCGTTCTTTTACCTGAAATCACTCAAAACTAGCACACAAAAAGCAGCAGGTTAGAGGTTGATTACAATGACAGAATTATCATCAAATATTTCTTCAAGCCCTGCGATAAATGTGTGTAGCTAAGGGCTTGTTCGTAAAATCCCTGTGGTATTAAGTGTCTGGGTTTGGTTACCATTTTAGGCAGGCTTCTGGAAACACCTTACTCCTCATCCAGGGATTCATGGTTCAGGAGGAGAAGCCCATTCAAATGAGAACACATTGCTAAGCAACACACAAACAAAGGCTCACCTACCTTGCAGCCCGGGCCAGCAACTCAGAGGCCAGGGTGGCTTTGTGTTCCACTCGAAGTCGGCCTCCGCCTCAACCCTTTTTGTGCCTTGTATATTTTCTAAATCTGCTGATAGAACGTTATGTTTAATTGCGATGTATTATTTTCCCCGTGTAGAAATTCAATCCGTCACACAAGGTAACACTTTCCTCTGTGTGTGCATACACCAGCGTGAGTGGGTGTGAACCTGATTCCGATGTCTTAGAATCACTGGGAAAGTAAAACCCCTCCACCACCTTCTCCCAAAATAACTCTTCTGTGAAAGATCAGAATCACTAGAAAATTCTCAATGGTCATGCTACGGAGTGAAGAAAAAGGGCGAGCCTCACAGGAGAAATAAAGACGAAGCCCACACACCGAAGGAAGAGGAGAGGAGCTCTGGGAGCGGGGCTCTGGGACACACTTGAGGGGCTCCTGCTGTCAGTCCCTACCCTGATCTCCCCACCACTTAGCTCCTGTTCGCTCCATCTTCAGACTCCATTGGATTCCCATGTGTCCTCCTAAAACACTCCTCTCTCTTCCTCTTCCAAACAGTCAGATCTCGGCAACCAAAAGCTCCTTAGCTAACATATTGTCGGTCCCAATGGTTGCAGCATGGGAAAACGCTTTTTTCCCAAAGACCTCAAAATAGTCTTTAATACTTCATGGATTATTTTGAGCAGGCAAATGGTCATTCCTTCTCTCTAGAAATATTTTTAAAAGAGTTTAAGAGTTTGAAACCCAGGCATGGTGGCTCACAGCTATATTCTCAGCACTGGAGAGGCTAAGGCAGAAAGATTGGAAGTTCCAGGTCACCCTAGTTTACATAGAAAACTCTGTCTTCAATCAGTCAATGAATGAACGAATCAATCAATCAATGAGACTGACATAATCAGCATAATAACCTTTTCAATCAGTGGTACAATATTGTGAGGAAACTAAAATGTTAAATTAAATGGCTTTATTTTCTAATGTATGTGTTTTAAACTCAAAGGAAGCATGCAGGCATCTTAAAACAGATTCAGTATCCCTTCCAACAAAATTTGTTTTGAAGAGGGAACTTGGGTCTGTTCTTCACTGATTACCTAAAATCAAATCAATCTGTATGGTTAAAAAAATTTAAGAGAACAAATTTTTCTGATTTAAAAAAAAAGGAAATCACTGGTGAACCTTTGTCTTGCACTATTTATATGAAATCCGTCCACAGATTTGGAATGGAACCACTGTGATTAATGTTAAAAAAAATGTTCAGACTCTTCTTATGACCTAGGAACATTATCAATCTACAAATACAAAAAGATTAGCATTTTATAAAGTGATTCAACTTGTCAAATCGTAACAGACAAATTTCTAGAAATCTCTGTGAGAGGGAAGGAAAAAAATGAATAACTAGTTTCATGAGAACAAGAATCAATATTCTGGGTCATTTTAAGATTTACACATTGAATAAACCTTATGCCTTTTTGTAATAACTTAGTGGATCAGTATTTCCACATGGAGGGAGAACTTTTTGTTTTTGGTGCTATCTACTCAACAGCTTGTTTGCATTCTTTGGCCCATAACTATAGAATTATAATAACCAATGCATTTCAATTTATGTGAATCATGAAAAGCAAAGTAGTAGATTAAATTACACATAAGAAAATTGTAGCAAAAGTTGTGATATAAAAGGTTTATGTTTACAGGAGGAGGGCAAAGATACACTGCAGAGAACCCAAGGAGCCAGTGAAATGTCACTTGGAAACAGGAAGTTAAGACACAAGAGGGCTGCTCCTCTGGCCAAGTGAATGTCTGGAATGTAGAAAGTAGTGTCTGTAGTTCAACAAGGCAGCACACAACCCAGAGTCACACCGTTCCCAGCTGGACAAAACTAGGCTGCTGAGGAAAAAACGTGAGACCTATGAAAGTTTGGAAGGATTCGGTCTCCCTTGTAAAAAGGCCTGCCAAAAGCACCAGAATATACCAGGGAATCACCAAAATATACCAGGGAATTCTGAGACCCAGCCACTCCTTTTCTGTCAATTCAATCAACCTCCCCTTTGGTCCAAGTGTGTGTGTGTGGGGGGGGGGAATCCTGTGCCTGGAGCCCCTCTATTCTCAGCAAAGGAGTGGAGAAAGTCAAGCATTTAAACCTCCTAGTCCCAGATTACCCTCAGGCAACTTCAGTCCTTCACCTCAAAAATATCTTTAGCGGTGTTTCAACAAATCTGTCTTTACACACCGCTAGGATTGAAAGTGGCTGACTCCAAAGTAGGGACCAAAGGCTATCATTGTTCTTGATTGCAGGGGTGTCAAAATGTGTGGGGGGGGCAGTTGAGTTTCAGAATTTAAAAATCTATGTATTAGCCTCAAACAACCAACACCAAGAACCATTGGCTCTGCTGGTGTAAGATGTCTCTCTCCAACCTGTGCTCCTATGGTTACCATGTCCACCTCCAAGTGGATCTGTGCTACTGCAAACCTAGTACTCTGGGAAACTCCCTGTACCACAAGTTCAATGCCAGCGATGCCTCTTAGAAACCAAGAGTCCCAACTGTAATGCAAAAGCCACTTAGTCACTGCAAAGTGTCAACACTGCACTTAAACCTGAATACTGAGGTTTTCTTGTAAACAACTCACACATTAACATTTCTTTCTTTTTTTTTTAATACTTTTTTGCCTGAAAAGAAAAATACAATAACATGCATGCCATAGATTCACCATGGTTATTCTACAGCAATTTCTTCCCAGGCTTCCATCCATCCCATCTGGAGCAATCTGCAGACTGACCTGGTTAACCCAGCTAAGGGCACAGTGGGTTATGACTCAGCCCCATCAGAAAACTTGCAAATCAACACTCACAGACTCTTTGCTCTGGTATTCAGATCTTCCACCACCTCACCGCAATGTACCTATGGACCAGTACTGACCAGGAAGCACCTGAAACAAATTGCTTCATGGTATTTTTTTTTTATATTTTACTACATGAGAGCATTTCGTAATTAAACCACTGGAATAAATAATTTAGTGGTAGCTTTCCCCTCATTGGACACAAATGACGATATCCACAATTTAAAGGGGGAAAGATTTAATTTGCTCTTGGTTTCAGTCTCTGATTGGCTGGCTCCAAGCAGAAATATCACGAGGAAGAAGGCAGAGGGGCAAAGCTGCTCAGTGCATGGTGGCTGGGAAGCAGAACAGAGAATCAGTGCCAGATAGGAACCAGTGAGGGACCATGGGGAGCGCCAAAGGTCGTACATCCATCACCCAGCCAGATACACCCAGGAGTGTGCTTTTCTAATTGGTGATTCTTAATCCCATGAAGTTGACATATCATGATTAATGGGCACGATCTGCCCCCCCTTCAACTTCATACCCAAACACATAAACCTGATCTTGAAATGAAGTCCACAAGAAGTTCATAATTCAGTCTGGTACAATTCAACTATCCAGGATCCAAAGACAATCATTGTGACCGTTAATTCTGATATGTCAATCTGTTGGATTAAGGAATACCTTGCCAATATGGAAAGCATACTCCTCGGTGTGCCCCAGGGAGTCACAGAGGTGTGACTTTGGGCACTCCATGTGGTACCCCTTCACCTCTGGCACTGTTCCCTGCTCTGCCTCTAGGCTACTGGGAGATAAGACGCTTTCGTGTGCAGAGCTTCCTAGTGTGCCATTTCTGCCTTTAAGCAGCCAACCATGGACTGACCCTCTAAACCACAAGCCAAACTGATCCCTTCTTCCTTTAAAGTGTGGGTGTTGACTATTTTCTTCAAGTAACAACAAAGCTAATACAGTCATTAAATATATTTTCTCCAGACTATTTCTCAGAAAATCTCAAAGGCAGATAATAATACTCACTGTTTCTAAAACTAATTTTACCATAAAAATATTTTGTGTACATTATCCCTTGGGGACTAGCATTTTCGGGGACACAAACTGTGACTTACTGCTTCCAATAATTATTTTTCTAATTCCTGCCTCTATTCTTGATACAATTTAGTACCTTTGTCAAGGATGAATTTCTACCCTCATTCATCAGTATTTAATAATTCTGCTTTTGTTCAAGGCCAAATTCAAACACCAGTTCCTTTTCAAAGCTCCTGTTGAGGTCCTAAGCTAGGAGTAATATCTCCTAAAGAACACCGATCCTACTTTTCATTTAACGTCTCCTATTCTCTTTTAAAGCTATTTTTCTGGTATTTTATTCAGTGCCTGTAATCCCTTTCAAAGCAACAGCTGGGTCTTATTCATTTTTTATTCTCCTCAGCACCCAACAGGGTCTTTAATTATTTTTAAGTAGAAGATTCAAATGTAGCGCAATCCTTATACCTTCTCATAACTCCCTCTAACCCCGTCACACACTGAGCTTCTTCAAAAGCTTTGCGCTTTGAGAAAAATGAGTAAAAAGCACCAGCACTTCCAAAACTCACCACCATCTTTAAAATCATGTAGGAATAAAAACATCCAACATTTTCAGGCAAAAGATCGAACATTTAAAGTCTTATTGAACACGTTGTCACTTCATCTTGTCATTTTATAACCCATGTTTTGAGGAACAAGGTAAAAACAAAAGAATTTGTTCCTCTTCTGAGATAACCTTACAAAGTACTTTTTCTCTCCAATGGTGGAAACTAAGAACACAGTAAGAACATTTAATGAATTGATAGGCCTCAAGCTTTCAGAGCCTTGACTTTCCTTGGCATTCACGAACTTCGGCCATTCCTCCAGGTCACTAGGATTGCAACCAAGGAGGCATCTGTTCTCCTTCTAAACACAAAACACTGAAAGGCTGGAAGCTGGCACTCTCCCTCTGCTGTGCACACCTCTCGTGTGTTCTAACCCGCTTCAGTACAAACACACGCAGAGTAAGGACTTCGGCTAGTATGGATCACATTAATTATAACAGCTATAGGGGCATGTGACCTTTACAAATGGGAAGGAAATCAAGAGCTGGAGAGAGGAACAGGGAGAAAGAAGAAAGAGATCAAGAAAGAATTAGATGTGATACGGGTATTTGTCAACTCCCCATGGCAAATAGAATCATTAAGTACTGTGAATGTGTATCAGTAAAACACAATTTAAATTTTAAAAAGGGCAACAGGGCTGGAGTGTAATTCAGTGGCTGAGTGTCCCTAGGGCACAGGAAGCCCTGGCTGTCTTCCGCAGCACTACCGGGATAGTAGTAAGAACAGTTACTGCTACCAACCTTGTGTTTGCGAGTGCTTACCCACTTTACCCGCATTACCCTATGTAACCTTCACAAGGATGCAACAAAGCAACAGTTACCACGTCCAGATAAGGAAAGCTAGAGCCCCACACAGGACTCTGACCTGTGACCACAGCGCTGAGCAGAGGCTGAGGCAGGAGGATCACGAATTTGAAACCTATCCGGGAAACATGTTATGACACTGCCTCAAAATTAAAAACAGAGTCAAAAAGTGAATGAAAGGAATCAGGGCAGGCTGGATGTGTAGCTCAGCAGTAGAGCACCCCTGGGTTTGATCCCAGAACCTCAAAAGAAAAAGAAAACAACAAAATTGAGAGCCTCCTGTAATCCCAGCACTCCGGAGGCAGGAGGGTTAGGAGACTGAGGCCAGCATGGGCTGCACAGATTGAGAAGCCAGGCAGGTCTACACAGCAGGATCCTATCTCAAAAGTAATCAGCCAGCTATGGTGGTGGTGCTGCCTGAAATGCCTGCCTTCTGCAAAGCTGAGGCAGAATGGTGGCAAATTCCAGCTCAACCTGGGCAATGCAGTGATTTAGGGAGGAGGCACTATCTCATGATAGGAAATGAAAAAGGGTTGGATTGTAGCTCAGTGCAATGACCTCACCCAACACTGAAATTTTTTGGAAAGTGAGGAGGAGAAAGAGGAGGAGGAGAGAGAAAGGGAGGAGTAGGGGGAGGGAAGGAGGAAGGAGAAAGGGAGGGAGAGGGGAGAGAGGAAGCAGGGAGGGAGGGAAGTGGGGAGAGACAAGAGAGAAAGGAGGGTGCAGGGGCCTAGGGAGGTATCATATAATTTACCCACACACCCCTCTAAAGCTCAGACCAAGCACACCCAACAGCCAACAAGGCAACAACACAAAACCTTTGGCATTGTTCTGTCCACAGGCAGTGCAATCCCAGATGAACCAGCGGATAATACTGGAAAGACAGCCCCTTCCTCAGGGTGTGTGGAGACATTTGTGCAGAGATAAGACTGAGTCTCTCCTTCAGCTGAAGTATAAACTGCTTAAAATTCTAGAGCAGGGCTACCTTACCACTGAGCAATGTACCCCTAAACTTCGGAGAAAAATTATACCAGATTAAGAGTGATGTCAATGGCTCTCACACCGTGAGCCTACTGTTGTGTACCCCACAGTTTTTCAGAGTGTTCAGGGATTACTTAGTAAATACAGGCAGTGTTCTAAGCATACGGAGTTCAACAGAGACAAGGAAATAGCCTAGATTTCCCCAGCAATGGCAGAAAGATCCAGGATGCTGTGCAGAGGGCTAAAGGGGGTGACTCCCAAAGGACAAGCTGGAATCCTGCAGGAAAGGCATCCTTCTGATGCCCCATGATCAACATCATCCCAGGCAAGCAAACCACAGTGCAGATGGCAAGGATGAAGCAGGGGACAGGACGGGACGCAGCAAAAACACTTGAGCAACTAAGAAGAGCATAGTTGCAGGACTAGGAGTGAGTTTTGCGCTCATAAAAAAATATTTGCTATCAAAATTTGGCAACATGATTTGACTTCAAGGTCCACAAAAAGTTAATTAAAGTACAAATCAGTAGGAAGCCCAGAATAAATCTCAGCTATTTGATCAGAGTGCATTATTTAATAGAATGTAATGTGTTCATTCGGTCTGTGCTGCCAGGAAGGTGTGACGGAGGGCAGGAAGTTCTCTGTCATCTGTGAGATGAGACACCAGAATGGCAGCCCTAAGGTATTTCTATCCGGAAATTCCAACAGTTCTGGGCCACGCGGCCTGCCACTAGAAGTCTTTCAGAACTCCACAATTCATTTGTCCTGTCTGCTACACAGCAGACATCCCTGTGACAGACTTAGCGGGAGCTGTGTACACCAGGTCCCGGTAAGAGAGTAAAATTACCGTCTACCGAGTTAGGTCAGGTTAACTACCCACATCCTTTCAAGCAACCAAGATAAAACCATTGTAAATTTATCAGTTACTTGATAAAAGTCAAGATTCATATACCTTGACTCTGTCCTACTAATTAAAAAAATAACAATAATATGAAAATGTGATACAAAATCTACATTTTTAAGAGCCTGGCCAGACTACAGTGAAACAAGGGTAATCAAGTCACTTCCAAAGTGACAGAAAAATAGTTTTAAAATTAAAACTATCTCTATTATTTCAACTAAAAAATATATACCATCTAGTAGTATATATTTAACAGAGTATGTTAAAGGTTCACCTCTGTGTAAAAAAAAAAAAAAAAACAACTAAAGGCCTCGCCACAAGAGATGAGATTCTACAAGTTTGTCTGAATGATTCTGAATGTGAATTTTTTTCTGCTCAATTAGATGTACATTAT
Source organism: Dolichotis patagonum (assembly GCA_004027295.1). NCBI lineage: Eukaryota > Metazoa > Chordata > Mammalia > Rodentia > Caviidae > Dolichotis > Dolichotis patagonum. The sequence continues at coordinate 23,106 of PVJX010014266.1, forward strand.
TAATTAGCTAATTTCTGCCTTGATAGACTGGCAAGAAGAAAAACAAATACGCTAAGAGTACTCATCATGATTGGTTATGTTTGTACAACTCTCAATGCAATAATGTTTATTTTAAATTATATATGTTATTTATGATTTTTAATTCACTTCTTAGGTATTAAATTTGATTCATAAGACATTCGATTCCAACTCTGGTGCTCTGTAAGAGATGTCATGATGATACATACACATGATCTCGATGTTAAAATTATTACATGTATAAATCGTGACGGTCACCTACATGAATTAATTTGAAACTGGTTTATTTATACAATATGAGCAATTTAAAGGGAGAAGCAGAACTGGTAGCCTCTACCAACTTTTTTGATATCTTTTTTTAATTTTAAAAAAGCAAAGCAGAAAAAAAGACAAAAACAATACAGATTTTCAAAAACATAGTAGGAAATTAACACTAATTTATATATTGCACATTGTTATCTTAGAAGCAGTTGCTCAGGTTACAAGATTTAGGAACAAAAAATGATCAATCAAGCAATAAAAATATGAACTGTTCTTTTGGATGAACTAATAGATTAGTAGTATAGTTATCTGTCTTGTATATACATATATGTATACCTATATACATATAATCTTTTCCCTTCTTCCTTCTCTCCTTTCCCCTATCCCAGTTGTTCTTTGCTTTTGAACACTTTCCCTTTCATTATCACAATATCTATTTTACATTCTGGATCTTACTACTCTTTCAGTTTTTTTATTTTTTATACTGGGGAGACAATATGGTATTTGCAAATGTGAGTTTGATTTATTTCACTTGTGAGTATTTTCTCAAATTGCCTCCATTTATCTATAAAAGCCTCAATTTATCCTTCTTTATAGCTGAGTAGTACTCCATTGCATAAAATATCAATTTTTTAATTCATTCCATGGTTGATGAGCTTTTAGGTTGTTTCCAAGATTTAGCTATTATAAATTGTGCTGCTATAAACATGGGTGCACTTATATCTCTGTAGCATGAGGTTTTCAATTTTTCTAGGAAAGTATCCAGAAGGGAAATAGCTAGATTGAATGCAACTTCCAATTCTAATCTTTGAGGAATCTCTACACTGATTTCCACAGCAGCTATACCAGTCTACATTCCCACAACAGTGGAGAAGCGTTCCTTTTTCCCCACAGCCTCTCCAGCATTTGTTACAAATGATTAAAGAAATACAAAGAAAAGCTTGCAAAAGTATGAAAATTCAAAACCTGAGAAAGCAGTTTAATATGATTTTAAGGATACAGATTAGGAGAAAGCCTTGTTCTGGCCTTGTTCCCCTCTCAGCTTCCTCCTCCGAGAAACACAGCGTACCTCTTTACACCCAAGGTTCCTGGAAAGATTATATCAGCACCCAAATAAAGTAACTAACGGAGAGATTAGCATACATTATGAAATCAATACATGGTAGCTCTCTGTCCAAGGCACTCTCCTTTGAATCTTGTTGGATTTTATTCATTTAAAAAACATTTACTGAGTGGCCACTGCATTCATACAGTTTATTAAGTGCCAATGACACAACAACGACTAAAATGTTACCTGTCCATAGCAATAGCAGAAAAGTTAGAAAAAGCAAATATCCATGTAGCATGGCCCCCTCACCAGAGTGCAGAAGACAGACAAAAAAATTAATTATGCTGGGAAAGGAAAACAACAAATTTTTTTTTAAATGTTGCAAAGAAATAACTTTTAGATTTGACTTGAACATAAGCAAGACTTTGTCATGACAAAAAGAAACGAAAGGTCAAAAAAAAGGAGACATTAAATCGGTGTACTTGGGCTCTGCACACGCACCATGTATGCCAATGCAGAGACGACTTGAGAACATACTTAGTGTATTCCAGAAAGAGAAAGTAGTCCCCACACAATCACTCCTTCACACCCCCCACACAAATATTTACAGTCTTAAAACATTTTAACTGTCATGCAAACGTGAAGACTTACCCTTATGTTGTGGCTATTTTCTAGAGTTCTCTGTTAATTTTGAAGAGGTAGTTAAACACAAGCACCCGTGATATATAAAATATTTTTAAAAGAATACCAAATTTCTCTGGGATTTTATCAAAAATGGTTTATTTAATAAATAAGACAGCCAATTCCCAGCTCAGCAACTCAATTGGTAGTGCTATCCAAGGGGTTAAAACAAAATCATCTTTTGAAAATATGTTTTAGTATGTAACTCATGCTACAAATGATATAAGGAGCTTATCAACTCAAATTAAATGATCTTTTAGTTAGACGAATCCTCTTGTTATAATCCGAGAAAGATTAAGACGTGTTTACATTAAACCACCCGATGGTCAAGCATTGTACTATGTCTAACTGCTCGTTTTGGTTTTTCTTTTTGATTAAAGCAATTTAATTGAAGTTTATAACATACTATAAACTTTCTTTGAAGGGAATAAAGCACGCTACATGCTTAACGTGCATTGCGTAGGCTTCTCTGGAGGAACGGAACCACAGAAAGATGCACGTGGCAGAGTCCACCAGGACCATGTGTGCAATGCGTAATGCACAAGCCAGCAGCTGCCCCTCCAGAGGAGACAGGAGCGACGGAGGATGCAGCCCTACTCCAAGACCAAGGGTCAATAAGCTCTCTGGAGAGTTCCCAGGGTCAGTCTGCACTGAGAGGACCAAGAAACCAGAGACCAACGAGCAAAGGTCACAGAGAAGACTGGAACTCTTCCAAAAGGAAACAAACACACCCATATTCTTACCCTTTCTGTTACACCCAGGCTACAAACCTACTGGTTGGTGCCACCAGCATTGAGGTTGAGTCTTCTCCCAGTTTGCTGGCCTCCAGGTCAATCATCCACAGACACGCCCAGAATGCTGCCTGACCAAACTGCTAGGCATTGCTTCATCTGTTGAAGTTGAGGTACCATGATTAACAGTCACAACATGAATGTTCTCTGCAGTCCCAGCTACTCAACAACGCGACGGTTTCAAACATAAAACCAGGAGAGAGTTGATTAAGACTTGGCCTAAAATCATGGCAGAGGTGTCATGGAAAACTAAAGTTTCTTGGAAAATGTACTGTTCTCTACACACCAAATCTTTAATAAAAAGTGAAAAATTGTATTCTATATTTTCTTATCTATAATGCAGAAAAAAAACAAAGGAAGGAAGAAAGAAGGAAGGAAAGAGGGGAGGGAAGAAAAGGAGAGAAAGAAATCTGTGGAAGATGTAACCTCTTATAGATTTATTCCCCATTTTGTTAAAACTGTGGTACACCAATGTAGATCACCACCTGTAGAGCTACTATTTTCATAGAATTCTGCTTGTGAATGCTCAAGATAGAATTTTTTAAATGTCTTTAAAAAATAAACACTGTCCCTAACTTACACAATAAGCAGACTGTGGTAATGTATTATTATGTGAATCCTCAGATATATTTAAAATAGAATTCAGTACTTTTAATGAAAAAATCTGATATAAATTAAACCTTTTAGAAATTACGGCTGCAATGTGCAACTCGAAGTATACCTTCAGTGCATTTGCAAATGCAGTAGTGTAATTTAAAGAAGTTGTTAAGAGATAAGAGAGCTAAACACATGCAAGTTATTATTATAAAACTTACACTTACATAGCAATGGGTATTGTCAGTTAACATGATTTACACATCATTCTAGAACATTCAGACACAGTACCAACCATTAACACTGACAGCCCTGGTCTGCATTTACAAAGCTATGCCAAGGTCCCTGTTAAAATCAAGAGGCAACTATTCTGGATGAGGCATCATTTCAAGATTATTCAAGTATTAACATTTTCATAAAGCGTTTGGGTATGTGTTTTGAGCACAATCATGTAGTGTGAGAAAAACATAAACCAAAGTCACCTTTACCATAAAGGTATGCTGTGTTTACCAACAGGAGAGCAAACATTAACAAACACACATATATTCATTTCTGACTCAATGTGCTTTATTCAATTTTACTTTCACATTTTATTATGAATTTTTATTACTACATAGCTCCCATTAAACTTTCTTTCCTTAATCTAAGCATATTTATGTAATTGGCTTCTGTTTTTTAAAGCAGAGTTTAAATAGATTTTTAAATTTCCATGTAAATTTTATCCCCTCCCTTTGAAGAGACACAAGAGAATGCTAAGCATAGCAAAAGAAAAAGCAAACTGTATAAAGAAGACAAAAAGACATCTTTATGTTGAATTTTGTACTTAAAAAATCACCCCAACTTAGAGATACTGGAGGTTAACACTTGATCCTAATCAGCCTTAGTCCCTTATGGCTAAAGTCCAAGTGAATGGAAGCAAGATCACTATCTCCTCTCTGGGACAGCGGCCCACCTCTGTGAGGAGGTCGTGCATGTACCAAATCTCACGGTCCCCACGCACAATTCTGGGGTTGCAGCTTTTTCTCCAGAGCAAAGCAGTGGTGGACAGACAAGAAGGCACACGGAACTTTCCTAACTAAGCCTTATCACTCCACCTCACAAGGACTCATGGGGGAGCCCAGCTAGAAGGACTCTGAACCCTCCTGTTTGGCTTTTAGAAGGATGAACACAGTGTAGCCAGGCCCGGGAAGGTCTCAACACATGAACCAAAGTGGAGGGTTTCACCTTCTGAAAGCTCAATTAATTTGCTAACCACATCAGCAGACACTGGAACTTGCTCCCTATGTTGCTGGAAGCATGCCTGGCATTTAAAAAATGCGATAAATATAACTAGAAATTTTTTTCTAAAACCCACAATGATTCAAATTTGAAGTATTAGAATCACTTATGTTGACTCATTCCAAAATAAACTTGAATAAATACAGTGCTTATTTCACTTCTGCAAAGGAATTTGAATACGCCTCATACAGAAGTCTCCTTACTATGCTAACCTTTAGCAAGAAAATACCTATTTTAGCAGGAAAATACCTATTTTAGAGATTCTCCAAAGTAGATTCTAACATTCTAAGCAATTTCGTAGCTTCAAAGTTTGGCCTATAATAAGCATCTTGATTGGATCTTACACTGCGCACAATTAAACTTGCTGATATTTGCAAGCTAAAACACTTCAGCCTGAGGTACAGTGGACATTCCTAATAATAATGCATTTGTTTTTAATTTTCTTTAAAACACCCTTCTCTCTTGAGGTGCACTTGACCTCCTCATAGGCCACAGTTTAGACCTGAACTTGTAACGCACCCAGGAAAAGACAGGAAGAGACCAAGAACTGCACAGAACAACCTCAGCCATCTGACGAAAGAGAGGGAAAATGGTAGGGTTTTTTTTTCCTCTTGATGTTGGGTGATTTTAGGGCAGCCCCTTATCTGCCACTTGAAAGTGTAATAGTGACAACCATTAGCAGTGCTCTGGAAGGACAAGTCAGAGGGAAATAAATGTCCGAAGAACAAGCAGGACACCCTACACCCTCTAGAGTTCCCTCAGTCCAGCTGCACTGGTTTCAGAAAAGGCAGTCCTCCAACAAGCACAAGTTGTACATTTTCTAGTTATCAAAACTGTTCTCATAAAATCTCAGCCCTCACGTAAATCACACTAAAAATAAACATGTTGGCATCCGGACCAGAGGCAGTGCAAGAAGAGAAACCTAACTGGCCAAATTCACCAGTCAATGGGTCAAAATAAACAAAAAATAAAAAATAAAAATAAAGATGAGAATTAAACCTCTTAGAAGTTTTGAAGAATCACCGTAAAGTGGCAAAGAATAGGGGGGAAATCCCTTTTTATAACTCATAAAGACAACTTGTAAGTTTCACTTTGAGCCTCAAACAACCCTTTTCCAAAGCATCTTTTGTGAACAGTGATAAACTTCCCAGGATAGCTCCCAAAGATGGGCAGGCTGGAAAGCCAGCTTTCTCATATTGTTTAAATGTTCTATAGCCAAACTGCAAAATGATAAAATAATAACGGACCAACACTAACAATTAAAACACTAAAATGAAGTGACAGTGAAGCAGTACACTGAAAGACTTGTAAAATATGTGTCTTTCACCTGGTGGAGCTAAAAAAATAAATTTCAGAATTTTGTGCAGAAGGAATATTTAGACACACAATGTTTCTAAAGACAACTTTCCTCGTTTTCCCTCTTTATAAAAATTGCTGTGAACCAAGTTATTTCTCTAAAACAACTTTTCCTTGCTGAGCAGGTAGTGACACTAATTTCATCAACTGAAAGTATTTATGGCACTAAAATGAAAAGGTATGCTGGCAGCTAAATCTTAAGAGTTACCAGTCACTGATGTTTTCCACATGAAATAGCATGCTAGGAACTCTACCTGCACCGTTTTTATAATGTTTTCTCTTCTCCTTTAACAGAAAACAAAAACATGGAATATGGGGTAACTTGGGCTTTTCTTTCCATGACTGGCATGAGTCCGTGTCTGACCAACCCAACCCAACCCAACCCAAAGCAACAGAAAACAACATTGGGGTTTCCAGGGTCTAGAAGGGAAATAGAAGCAGCTGCTGAACACGACATGAACAAGTTCCAGGCATCTGCTTTGCAACATGGTGCCCGCGCTTAGCCGTACTGTGTTAGGTATTTAAGATTCTTAATTTACTGAAGCCATTGTTATTACCACATAAACACATTTATTTCTCACAACAGGCCGGCTGTGGAGTGTTAGCCATTGTTTGTCTGCAGTTTTGGTGACAAGGAAGCTGACCAGCACTAAAAAAGGAGTACCACAGAGGTGAAGTTGGAAAGAAGGAAATGAGGTAACAATACATGTGCAGGAAGTGGATTTCGGTGGCTGCTGCAGGAAAGGAGGGAGAATGTATGCCTCGGGTTTCGTGCAGCAAACAGACTGAGACAGTAAGTAAGGGCAATGTAAAACAGCTCCCCACTTTTTCCAGAAAGTGTGGCTGCGCCTAGCAGGCAGCTGGGTTTGAATAAATGCCTATGTTACGTCTCATTCTCTGGATTAGACCTCTGGCCATCAGAGAGGGCTCGGAAGGAGAAGTCTGCGTGCAGGGTGACCCTGTATTCACACTTCCCCCTCTGCTCATGACTGAGGAAATGCTAATTTGCCCTGCTGCTTCTGCATCCATGCCAGTCCTGGCTGTTCAGCTACCTTCTGCACTCCTAGACATACATGAACCGTCCACACCATAACGATTCTTCAACTCAAAGTTTCTCCTTTGAAATGCAATTGTCAGCAGGGATTTCTCTAAGAAGAATGTGCTTTATCACTGCCAGGGCACACGGAAGTCGGAAGTCAGGAAACGCTGGCTCTTTGCCACAGGCAGGGAGTAGAGGACAGTCAGCCAGTCCGCATTCATCTCTGCACTTCTGTCCAGCCACTGATAGCTCCCTTTGTTTGCCTTCACCTCGCTTCCTTTGATTGAGGGATCAAATCCAAGGGCCCCTGCCTCAAATTCTGTCAGTGGCATCTCACACAGACATACGGAAAGTGAACTAGGACAGCTCCACGTGCCAAGTTAGGCTGGAAAAAGCAGAAAGAAGAAAGAGTTCTGACTCAGGCTGAAACCTGAATGTATTACCAAACTCAAGAAACACCACTTAAAGTGGGGGTGAGCCTACGGCTTGCACACTAGAGCGGGCTGTTATCACTGAAAGCGCTAAAAGGTTCACCACCACTTACACCCTTACTGCTCAGCTGCTTCTAAGCTAAGCGCCAACTAAGAGTTGGCATTTGCAAAGCTCTTAGTGTGCTAGGACACAATGGACACCTCTACTCCCGGCACTACACTGGGGGTGGCTTCTGGTTTCCCACTGAAGTTCAGAGACAAAATAACTGCAGTATGGGATGATTCACTCTTCCACCCAAAACTTCAAGCTTACGTTCCTTCCACACACAGAGCCGAGCTTTCTATCTATACCAAGGGCACGCGGCACGGTGCTTACAAATGTCTTTGCAGCAATCCAAGTGCTACTCCAAAGAATGGGAAGAAATTCCAGAAGGTCAGAATTCTAATACATGGTCAGCGTTCTTTCTTTCCTAAGTGAAAACTGAATATTTAGGACGGAGTGGTTGAACAATTGTGTGTGTGCCCCTTGCCCTCCTACTTCGTAATATTTTACAGTAAAATTGGGAGCCACGGCTCTCCAAGGACCTCAGAGGTCACATTTGTATCTGTGAGACTGTGAAAGTTATGAAAGCAGGAACTTGGATTCACCAGCAATTGGGAAAATGTCTGCATATTTTTATGTGAGTTAATTAATTAAGAAAATGTAAAACTTTTCACAGTAATATAATTTCTTTTTACCATGTTTTTAAAAAACTTTTTATCAGTATTTTTATTAGTACCCTTGCAATAGAATCACAGTTTGCATGTAAGGCTAATTCAACCATGGAAGAATTACAGCAGATTTATAATAACAGAATCCCCTTCAGAATGTTTTGTTCATGACTTCTGCTTTGATTTTAGAAACCTACAATCTACTGCTATGCTATAGGGTAAAGAAAGAGGAAATATCAACAAAGCAGGCCGAACTCCAAAGAGTAACACCCGCAAATAACCTGAATGACAGGGTCCATGACCCTTCCAATGATTAAATGCCATTCTTAATTCCAAAGTTTAAAAATTAGTATGCTGAAGGTTAAAACACAGCTGCAAACAGTGACAGAATTCTAAACATGAGTAAGTTTCTCAGAGTACGTAATTACATCTATTTCCCTTGTAACATACCTTGATCATAAGTGAATTTAATGTATTCTATTTTCATTTTAATTCAGACTTAAATTCTGACAAAAAGCAGGAAAATGGATAGGGAAATATAAGCCATCCTACCTTTGATTTTCTTTGGAGTTGTTTGGTTGTAGATTGTATTAGTTACTTTTCTTGTTGCTGTGGCAAAATACCCAACACCCAAAGTTCAAGGAGGAAAAGTTTACTTGGCTCCCAGTAGAGGCTGGCTCCGCGGCAAGGTGGCATAGCAGAGCGGAAACATTCACGGCAGGTAGAAGGTAGTACAGCAACCTTAACAGCATCTTGCTGCCTGTTTGATTCTACCCAGGCTATTTAGGGCGGGCAGCATTCACCCTTAATCCTAGTACTCTTGAGCCTGCCACTGCACCATGCATCAATTCCAGTGTCACACAGTGGATCCAGCCACCTCTGAAAAGGCCCACCGATGGCCACATGTGTCTTTGTGGGGCCATCTAGACACAGGCCTGTGTAACGGGCAAAATTTCAAAGTAGTTTAAATTAGCCTCTCGCATCCTTTCACATCTGTCTTCTCACAAAGCTCCTACTACTTCATTTCCTATCCCCCAGGGCACTCCAAACTGTCTCCAGTGCCGGTGACAGAGGAAATCCTGCCTCACCAAAGGGCTGAATAGTACTCCGTTGCTCAGTTCCTCTGCGTCCCCATGGAAACTCTTTCCCCCTCAATGTGCAATGGGGTTTAGAAGGAAATCAAGTAAGCAAGCTCACTGTACGTCACGGTGTGAGTTTTAAGTTTTCTTTTGAAGAGATACTATATTGGTAGGTTTCAAATTAAAAGGCACCATAGTCGAAATGCTCCTGCTTGCAGATGACAGTGGCCATTAGTCTTTTGCATAGCCTTCCTAAATTTCCTTATGTAAGAATATAAATGGTAAATAGAAAAATTTACTTTCTCTCCTACTGAACAGGTGGTAGCACAATACACGCTCTGTCAGATACCTTTCTTGGAAAACTTTACTAAAAATGTCTTGACCTTTCTCTATCAGTACACAAAGACCTATCTCGTTATTCTACAGCTGGAGAGTAGGCCACTGTATGAATACAGTCTAATTGATTCAAGTAGTTTCCCATTGACAGATATTTAGCTGCCTTTCAATTTTAGGCTATTAAAAGTTATAATACAATCAACACTCTGTGTGCAGATAGTTTGAACAAACTCTCAGGGGAGGTGTTATTGAATATACCCATCTATATGTGATGGACGTTTCTAAATCACCCTCTGTAGCATGCATTCCAACTTACACCCCAAATGGCAGCATGTAAGAATGCCAGTTCCCAAACCTTTGCTAATGGCGTTGTCAAATTTCTGGGTAACTGCCAAACTGACAGGTGAGGGGGGGAAAGGGTATTTCTCTGCAATTTCAATTCACACTTCTTTATTAGAAGGGTAATTGAGCACCTTTTTCTTCTGTGGAAAAGTTCGCATTTGCTTTTCTGTAAATAATTTGCTCCTATCTTAACAATCATGCGAATTGTGGGCAGCCACTTAAACCTGTGAAAAGCATTTGATTTTTTTTTAAAGCGATTTAATCAACCAAATGAGTCATTAAGTGGTTCTATTTCTGACAACATGAAAATGTGAAATGAAAACTTTAGGCAGTGCAGAGAGAACACATTAGTGGGCAAAAGTAATTAACCGAGAGTGAGGTCAGCCTGGCCTGGGTTTCTGAAATGCTCGTTCATGAAAAGGAAGACCAAACATTGGAAAATTAAGCCAACTGACAAACAGCATTTGTTTTTGTGTCTGCAAGAACCAGCGTTCACTTGCAAGGTTCTTCTATCAGGTCAGTCCCTGTCACTTATCTTCCAGAGTATGTTCCTGTCTGTCCCTAGACAGCCTAGAAGAAAGGTTAATCCATAGGCACTTCAGAGCCAGACAGCTCTATCTTTCATAAAAATAACAGAGGTATAATAGTCAGGTCCCCCCAAAAGAGATTAAAAAGACAGATTCACCGCAATTGATCTCCTAAGAAGCAATGACAAAGTAAGTGAAGCTGATAGATACAAAGTAGTTACACAAGAAAGCTAGACAGCTAGTTTTATTCGCTATCACAGTAATGAGAAAAAAATCAGGAAAAACCAAACAGTCTATATCATCATCCTATAGAGAAGCTACCTGAAAAGAAAGCTCAGAGAACCAGTTTTAAAAGGACACAGCTGCCACTGACAGCCAGTAATGACAGAAAGCTCCACTTCTGAGAGCAAACATCACAGAATCTTCAGAGGCATCCAACCTCCAAGCCTAGAGCGACAAAAGGCCCCATGGAGGTCAGGTGGCAGGAACTGAATCCACAGTTGAATAAATATCAGAAAAGACAGGTATAAATGATTACAAGTCCTCAAAATATTCCATAATATTCTCTGCAGTTCTGCATAGAGGCAGATCTGTTAAAGTTTAATTATGCACAGGTTATGCAATGTTAAACAACTCAAAGCAAGTGGATTTTCCTCACTAAAAACGCTCGGTTGAGTCTTTCTGGCCTGTTCACTGCTTATCTGTTTTTACACCACACTCGCTCCTTTTGTGGCCTCATCTTTCATTATCTTCTCTTCACTCTCTTCTTTTCCTTCAGCTTTGCTAAGATCATAGAGGATTAGAGATGTAGGGTTCAATATCCCATCTACCTCTGCAGACTCCTGATTACCCCAAATAAATTATATATCGACTAAATACACATGTCTTTGTATGCTACCAAAAGTGATTTTAAAACAAGCCCATGGTCCTCCCACCTACAACCACACAGCCAACTTCTACCCCTCCAAGGTAGAAAACTGGCCACCAATAGCCACAAATCAGCCTGAGTTGCTGGTACTGTGAGCTTCTAGGGTACAGATTACCTACCTTGTTCCTCCCACACTGTGGTAAGATTCCAAAGAGTAAGAGTACAGCTTCATATAGGACAAAGCTATCTTCAAATCAAAATTGTGCAAAAAACGTAGGGCATTCTCTACTGCATTCCGAGTGGAACTACTGAACACAGCCAACAGCACATCGAGGGTAAGAGAAGGGGTTTAGCCCATCTGGTGATTGTCGCTTGCATCTAGGACATCAGAAGGTATCAGTTAAGAAATGATCTGAAACTTCAGGACTGAGAAGAATACAAATACGTCAAAAAACCAAACTTAGGTTCTATTACCATGGGTGGAGAGCAAATGCACACTGCCTAGGTTTATCAGAATTTTTACCACACTGGAGAGAACGCCCAGTACATAAGGGGGCAAATATTACAATAGTTCTGGCGCCACAGACTTAAATGTTAAGGCTGGGTTGAAATATGATGAAAGAGGTCAGAAACTTGTTTCAACAGAGCTTAGTTCTTGAAGGAGAAGCCTGAAGCAGAGGGTGGAATTATGAAGAACAGGTTTGCAGATTAAGCCTGAAGCAAGGTCAGCAAGGGAGACCAGAGGGAAGCCACAGATTACACAGTGGCGGGGAATTTTCTTTTCTTTATGCTGTGACAGGGAACGCCCGAAGTGAGCAAAGAAATGAGGGACCTGGAGGTAGGGAGAAGTCCTGGGGCTTGACAATGACACCCTCTGTGACCAAACTCCACCCGCTCCCCCAAGCCCTCTTCTCAACCAGGCCCAAGTGTGTCAGAGCTGAGAGCCTCACACTACTCCGAGGCACCTCTTCCTCTGAATAAAACCTCTGTTTTCCACTTCCGCTGCTGTCCAGGGCTGGTTTCAACAAGCTTAAAAGAGAGAGCAGGACTGGAGTCAAACATTTAAGTGTCATGAATGAGTTTTAGATGGCACTCGTGGCTACGGTATTACACAAAACATCGAAGAAAAGGTGTAGAATAAAACAGAGACCAGGTCTATTATGAAGCACCAAGCACATCCAACTGAAATCTAATTAGGTAACAGATAGTTTGAGCTACACTGAACTTTTGGAAATCACCAACAAGGTAGGAGGAAAGTAAAACGAGATAATTAAAAACTACAAGGTAGTTTTTTAGTGAGCTTAGTGTCAAATACTTATTTTCCATCCAAAAAGAAAAAAAACCTTCTTTAAAAGTCACATATTATTTAGGTTATGTGTAATTTATCTGCTACTACTAAAAAAGGTGTAAAATAATTGATGGCAAAGACAAGCACTGGAGTCTGAATTCCTCATATGCAAAAAGCACCTCATTAGACTATTCGGTAATAGATGTTCATATACTACACATTTATAAAAATAATATTAAAGAATACTTTATACAATATGTATATTTCTATTTATGAAAGATGTATGTGCATATATATATAACATTTACACAATTTTGGGTATAAAATGATGCTCAAAAAAATATATCTATTTCTTTTTTTTTTTTCTTTAGCCGGTACCAGGGATCAAACTCACAACCACGCACTTGCAAGGCAGGCACTTATGCCACTGAGCTAAATCCCCAGCCCTATATATCCATTTCTATTGCAATTTAAAAGGCTGAGAACAAAATCTGCAATAAATACATGTACATGTAATTATACAGCATATAGTTTTTGTTCCTAAAACCTCACCAACTTTTAGAAACAAAGAAATGGCCACAGGCATGCAACAATTATATATCTTAATTTTTTTTAAGCTTCATTTTTGTCATAGGCATACATACTGATGCGTCTATTACCATGGGAGTTTGGCCCAAATAAAATTATCCATATTAACAATATGACTATGAAGCTTCATTTGAAAAAATGTCTCAAATAGTAACTGTTGGATGGAGCAGTGTGATCCCAGCTCACAATGCAGAATTCTTTTCTCTCTCCTCTGTTTCTGCAGCTGAGCAGTAATTAACCTTTCTGCAGTTGCCAGGAACCTCCCCGAGCAGATTGGCCTAACAGGTTCCACCTTGTTTCTCACCAAAAGACATGCTCACTGAGGAATAAGAACAAAGGAAAGAAGGGAGGGAAAGGGCTGGGGGCGGGGGAATCAGAAAAGAACAGAACAAGAAAGAAAAAGAAAAGAAAAACTTCCAGAGTTCTGGAAGTAAACTCACTGAGGACTTGGCAACCTGTGACTTCTACTAGTGTTCAGCGGGTCTGGCTGGATGCGTGATTTCCAGTTAGACTGGAGAAAAAGGGAAACCTCTCTAGAAGACTCCCTCAATTAGCAATCACCTTCATTTAGCAGCAGCACCTCTACCATGCCAGCTGCAGGGGAAATTAATTAAATTTAATAGAAGCCACAGGGGAAGTAATTAAATTTAATAGACGCCATGGATCCCAAATGAAGATAAACTGTATTTGTAATCAGACCTACTGTGTCACTGCTTCGCTCCCGGGCTCCTGAAAGCCAAGCCAAGTACCCTGCACAGGAATCTGCCTCGCCTGGAATGAGGCCGTCTTCTTTGCACAATGCAGTGACCGATACAGTGCGTTACAGACAGCATCTTGCATGTATTTAAATAAAAAAATTCTGCAGCACTGTTCCATGTCAATTACGTGTAAAGGAGCAGAGCTGAATAGCACGGGAGCTGCTGACAGACACCAAGTGATGAAAGGTTGGCATGTTTGCATTGGGAAGGAAAACCAGCAGCCCATTCATCTAAATGCAGTTATGTTTCAATTCAACTAAATTACAAGGTTTGAAATTAGCAATGCTTCAAGCGCCCTGGGCTACCGCTCCCACCAGAACACTTTATCTTTAATACCTGCTCCAGCTTGCAAATAAAACTCAGGAAAACAGCAGGGAAAAATGCTCAAAACAGCTTTTTAACAAAGGCCTTTTCTACCAACTACAGTCTTAAGGGTTTTTTGTTTTTTTGTTTTTATCCTTCAGAACATCGAGGGCCTAAGCAAGACAAAGCTAAGTAATACTTGTCCTTTTTTAAAAAAACAACTATATATACTACTGCAGTTACTTATTTACATTGTTTATCATGGTAAACTATAAGCTTCTTAAGAACAACTTTAAATTCACATTTCTTTTTTTGTTTTAAATTCACGTTTCTTATCTCTAGAATACTTTGCACAGTGCTTTGCTCATGTTAAAAAAAATTGCTTATCCCACTTAATGTAAATCAGATAGCATCACTCTCTTAAAATCATTACCAAGAAAGGCAGTTTCTGGATTGAACAAGAAAGACCATTCTCTTAGTTGTAGAAATGTACTTGATCTATGAAAATTAAAAATATACATATTTGGAATTATTTTGAGAAGGGTCAATATAGAGTTTATTAAACTACTTTAAGGGAAAATAATAGCTAATATTTAGCAAGCATCTACCATAGGTCAGGGACCGTGCTGAACACAGTACATAGATTTTCTCATTAAATACCCACAGAAACCCTAGGACTCTGCTACTATTTCTAGCTCCAATTTACAATGGAAGAAAGTAAGGGTTAAAGATGTTACATAGCTGAACCAAGGACCCAGCCATTAATTAATGGTGGGATCTGAACAAAGATTAACCTATTAGGAGAGTTTAAAGTAGTGGAAAAACCTTGGCCATTTTCCAATGTACAGATTCGAGACCAGGCTTCTTCAGGATAAGAAATATCTACTATAGCATAAAAGCGAAGATCTCTTTTTATTTAGACATATTGGTTCCAAGTAAACACAAGGAAATCTTCCAGGATTCGGAAACATCTTTTGCACTGTGGCAAACACAAATGTCCAGTAGATATGGTCAGTCAGCGCTCATTCAAGAGGCCCCTGGTTACTTACTATACCAGATCACAACTGCGTGACTGTCACCAGAGTATGTCTTAGCAGGGTACATTCATACCATTTAGAAGGTGCTGTGGATACTTCACAAATAGTTTTGTACTACATGAAGAACTGTTAATTTTTATAGTATTGGCTCTAGAGTAAAACTTAGTAATTGACATTCAGTCATCTGAATTTATGTAATTTAAATTGATCAAATGTCTGCAAAACCTTTTCTAGGGTTTACACACATACACACACACACACCCCCAAAAGAACTTCCTACAAAGGCCACAGTAAGTGTTTTATTATAGACCTTATACTACTATTTCCACATTTATGTTCTCTTCAGTGAAACTATAAAGATCTTATCTTACTGCTCTTTTATACAGAACATGGTATAGATTAGGCACTAAATAATTGTTGAAGCTAGTCATTTATGCTGAAGCTCCTTAGGCTGCCCACTCTGACCCTTCAGAATCAACAATTTTCTACTCTGTGTGTGGAAGATGACGCAGGGATAAGAAATTAGAAGTATCATTGAGAATTTAAATTTCAACCACTAACAAAGTACAAAAACCATTAACTTGCCTTCTTGATCAGCTATTATCACATTAAATTCTTATGTGTTTGAGTCTTATGCCAACCAGTTTCATAAACATATTTTAATATTTATAGAGGTGATCAATAAATGTAAATACACATATAGAAAGGTCCCAGAGGTCTTTTTTGTAAACAGTTAAAAAGAAAGCTGCTTCAAAATGCTTTCTACTATATTTTTGTCCGTATCACTTTACATGATTTAAAACTGATCTCTATTTCTTTATGTATTTAGATGTTGAGTCAAGATCTCACCAAAGTGCCTAGTGTGGGCTGGTATTTACAGTACTCCTACGTTAGCCTCCCAAATACTGGAATTACAGGCCCGCACCACCCTGCCCAGAAAAAAACAAATTCTTTACACTTTGTATTTTATATAATATTATATCAGAATTTATTATTTTGGTCATTCATGATATTTGATATCAATCTATAGAAGTGTTCTGAACACACTAGCAGAACATTAATACAAAAGTGCTCTAGGCATTATTATTGTTAGAAGGCCACTTCGCTTATGGACTGGACTTTACACTTAATGATATTTTTTCTCAGAAGCAAAACCTGAATAAAAAGGCAGAAATACAGAAATGACTCAAATCATTCCCATAATCTAATCTCCACTGCCTGGCTAAAAAACAAGGACTTTATCTCAGTGTATAATTTTTCTTCAGTTGATTATTAAGCAAAGAAATAAATATGTAATACTTGCGTGTAGAATAGGCCATATGTGAATTCAGCAACTAAGGAGCCAAATGTATCCACACTTAAGTTATTTCTGCCCACACACTTTTTGTGTAAAATTGAACAACAGTAGCATAAAAATCAGACCAAGGGGTCAATAAACAGAAAAATGATTAGTACTATGAAAATGGAAATGTACGTTGCCTGCTCAAACTATATTTGCTGATAAGGATGCATACATAGCTATAATGATGAGCATGAATACTGTGAAGAAATTCACCATGAAGCATTATTGTACTCAATTTGTTTGAAAATTAAAAACAAATTATTCTCTCTGTAATGACAATTTAATTTTTTCCAAGCTGTTAATGAACCAATTAAAAAATCACTTACTTTAATGCATGACAGAAATTTGACTTTTAGACATAGATACCAACAGAACTTTTTTATACCCAAGAGCCACTGATCTCCCATGCACAACAAACACCCTGTTCACCAAGTACACTCACAGTGTGTGTCTCTCAGAACTCTTCCAAAAGTCTGGGAAGTTGCCCCTATTTTATGAGGCACTAAGCCTCTGTTTATTGCTGGTGCAATGAAAATATTGATGGGTAAAGCACTGATAGCACAAAATGATACTAGGAATCATCTTACCTTCCCTCACACACAATCACAGTAAATAAGAGTTTTTTCACTGGGAAATGTCTGGATATACTGGTAAAATTAGTTAGAAATTCAAAATCACAAGTCCAGAATACATCATTTCAACGTTCTGCGTGACAAAGGAAGGGACAGTAAAGCATCTCTTGTATCTCACATCCTGGACAGGACGGTGACCTCAAGGAAAGCACATGTGAGCTGGAGACGTGACTAGGAGCAGACACTCATTATATGAAACATCATTGTTTCTGAGTAACTGGCTAGGTAAAAGAGATCCTAACCAATGTTCTTTGGAAAAATGAATCCGTGAGTGTCTTATGTGAAAGAAAAGAAAAAAAATTAGAACTTAACACCTATTACCAATGACAAAACTTGAACTTTTAAAGCAGAAAGTTAGTTAGTATCTTGAAAAATGTTGCCCACGATCCTAACCTGAACAGCACTGCAATACTTAAGACATTTTTGGATATTAATAAGAGCGTTTGATTTATGATGAAGTGTGTCAGTGTTTGGAAGATCTGAGTCACTTAGGGAAACCAGTAATTCCTTGCAGAATAATGTGAGATATGTCAAAATCATACACAGGGAGTAAGAGGTTCATCTAAAGTAACAAAAATAGATGTTGGAACTTAGGGCGCTGAGAGAAGGAGCAACCAGCCTGCCGCCTACCCCACACGGGCTGAGAATCAAACATGCCATCCCATCCCCCCATCCCCACCCCCGTTAGCAAGTGGGAGCCAGAGATCTGAGCATCTCTCGGGAAGTTGACCATATGTAATATAGCAAATAAGGGGGATTTCCTTCTACTATCTCTTTGAAGGCAAATATTTTTATCACTCTTTTGCTTTGTCCTAATTAATGGTATTGCTCTATTTAATATTCTGTTTTGACAAGTTCTATAATATCCTGTATTTCTTTTGATTTTGCTATACCTGATTGAAAGAAAAACTATTGTGAAGATAACGAGATATACAATGGTACCTATTACTGTTATCCTGGTAACCTGCTGTGAAGTTCTCTACCAACTTCACTACACTGTCTCAACTGGCTTTATTCCATCCTGTTCTGTTGTATATTACTACCCCCAAGTTAATAAAAAATTAAATAAAAAAACAATAGAACATGAGAAAACGAGGTAACAAAATACCTCCCCAAACTCCCAACTCCACCAAAGCTGATCCATGGAGCACGGATGAGGAGAAACTCAAAAACAACACAACAGAATTATATAAAGTGATTCAAAAGGAAATAACAACAAAACAGATCAGTAAGGTACTGAGCAAGCTAAAACATGATATAACTAAACAGATAATGGACTTAAAAACAAAAGGAGGAAAAGAAAGTGCTCTAAAGGATATAACTGCATGTATGTTTAAGGGTGTAGGATTGGTAACTGTATTACTAAGTTTTTGTTGGATCGTTGAACAGAACTGTTTGCAGCCTCACTGTTTGAATGTCCACTTTGTATGCTTTAATTTTGTAACATGAACAACTATTTCTAAGAGGATAATATGTAATTTATCAACTAGTGATTTCTTACTGTTTTTTTGAAATTCTGTATTATTTCTACCCTTTTTTCTGTTTTGCTTTTTTTCTCTTTAAAAAAAATTAAAAATAAAATAAAAGAAACATTTAATTTAATAAAATTAAATTTAATTTAATTTAATAAAATTTAATTTAATAAAATTAAAAATAAAATAAAATAAAATAAAAAATAAAAAAATAAAAAATAAAAAAAATAAAAAAATAAAAAATAAAATAAAATAAAATACCCAAAAATTAAAAATAAAATAAAAGAAAAAAATAAAGTGACAAAAATAAGTCTAGATATGCAGCAAAGTGCTAAATGTTTATAAAGTTGTAGATTTTTTATCTATATTCATTAAAAATTAGAATTTATAAAGTTCTGGTGTATTATCAAGGAAAGGCATTATAATTACATGAAAAGTCTATTAAAATACACCTTATTTTCCAACTATAACTGTGAAGATTAGAATTTTTTTTATTTATCCTACCAAAATAATATATTATGAGATAGGATGCAGAAATAAGTATGAAAATTCAGCTGTCTTCTGGTAACCTAGATATTAGAGACTTGAAAAACATACATTATTTATATGTCATGGGACTGTGTCTTTTTTACAAAAAAACAGTTCATGTTAATGTACAGTGAGGTTTTTTTAATTTTTGCATTAATTTCACAGTTTTAATTTCCTATGTGATAAACAGTGGTAGGCGTAATCCACGTAAACAGAAGTTATTCTGCCACCTCGATAATTTAAGATTGCAAATGAACATGTAGCACACAAGCCTTATGAGCAGTAAGCTAATGAAAGGTTATTACAGAATAATAATTCTCAAACAGAAGTTCTCAAACAGAATAATTCTCAAACAGAAGTTTTGCCGCACTTACTTCTCTAATTGAAACACTTTCCCTGTGCAGGCTAAAGAGTCTCCAACTGCCAAGTGCTGCACTAATTTCTCAGAACACAAGGTGAAAAGGCCTGGTTCTTGTCCTCAGGCTGCTTACAGTTTACCAAGGCGGGACGCTGGGGACAGGCCCCTTGGCACTGTAAGCCCCCCGAGCAAGTCTGCAGCACTGTTCTCCGGCTCAGCCCGCATCCCTCCTGCAGGCCTAGTGCCAACTTAGTCTCCGCTTACCTGACTTCCGGTGTTCTTGTTAATCTGTCTTAGTCTCCTTTCATGCTTTCTTATATATGAAGACACCCTACCCTTAACAAACGCAGCCATCTGTCTATCTCTGTCTTCTGTCCTTGTCACCCACTCAGCTTCACTGATCACCTACAGAAGTTCACTGAGTCCTTTTACCTGTGTTAACTTTTTGCTGTTGATGGTCTTTACCAGCCAAGAAGGTTGTAGGGACCCACTGTATTCCTCTGGTAAGGATTTTACATATTAAAAAGTTCCAGGAGGATAAAATAGGTACCCCTAAAACTCAACTTAAATCGTTGGTAAAAATAACCCAAGCTTACCTTTTTCTTAAATTCAAATTCTACAAATATAATGAGGGAAACCACATGAGAAATGGTGAGATCTCTCCTTGAGTGCTCGTTTCCAAATAATGAGCAACACCTCCTGAAAAATCACAGCAAACTCTGAGCTAATCATAGTAAGTCAACACCTTCTTCCTTCACCATCAAGCACTGGGAATAACTGAAAAAATGAAAACGAGCAGACTTTGGAGAAGTGGCCAACTTCTGACATCGCAAGAGTTAACTGGGCCATCACCTGTAAAATTCGTGTTGTGCCTTGCTAGGCTGCATCCCTTGTTTGGGCTAGAAAACAGGAGGATTCTAGAAAAGCCCATGATTCAAGCTATTGCCAACTCTTACTCATTCTTCCTCTGCCAAGGGAGGATAAATATGTGTCAGAATAAAAAAGTACGCAGCTGTGTTTCACGATTCACCTTGTCACACTGAGCGCTCAATTTCCCTAAGCTTATTTTCTCAAACATAAAAACAACTAATAACAGCTCACCTGCACGATTAACTGTTAATCATGAAAGGAAAAAAGCAGTACTTTGTCCACCAGAAAGGAAATGACTACCTCGATGTGATCACGGTCTAATCAAAGTACGACAGCCATGTACCACCATGCAGGTGTCTGTTTCTTAAGGTTGACTCTGAAGATGAAAAACAGACACATTCCATTCCTTTACCCCAGAATGGAAGGAAGGAATTCTACGTGAGGGAAAGGAATAGAAACCTCCCCTACTGGGAGGCATGGGACCCGCTACAGGAGCTCTGGGTCTCTCCACAACCTGTCTCTCTCAGCACTGGCCCTCCGTTGCTAGCCCTTTTACTTTACATGGATGAATTTAGTTTCTGTTTTTTCCTCTATGGCATGAGGGACTGGGGTTATCTACCTCATGGGGTGTTACCGGGGTCAAATGAGCTACTGACTGTTAAAAGCTAAGCCTAAAAGCTGGGTCCAGAATATGCTGTGAACAAATGCTGGCTATTACTTTATTATTTCCAGGTTGCCCTTGGAGTGATTCATCTACGGTTCATTTACTTTAGCTTGTGGATAAACAAATACAAGCAGGCAACTCCCGAAGCACCCCTACAGAAATTGCTTTGAATGAAATCCGTACACTTGTGATAAAAAAAAGTTTAGCAAAAGAATATTTCCTGTGGTAAAAACAATAACTACCTCATAAATTTGTTTTTATAATAAGTAATAAAACTTTTGGATTTGGGATCCATCCAAGATTGATGCCTCTCTATCCCAGATGCACATAAAAATCGCTTGGAGAGACTTAAAAATACAAGGCACCAGCTCAGCTGAAAACTGACACACAAGGAAGAGAATTATCTCACCTCACCATTATAAATTGTACTTCCAGGCAACCAAGTATCCCTGAAAGACAAAGCAAAGTTCTACATAAAATAATTGTCGATAATATATAGATTGAAAAATACAAGAGAATCTACATTTTGCAACCCTTAATGGAATCATGGACATCAAAGGGTGATAGAAGCATTAGGTGTAAGGTTAACGAGGAATCCTACAATGAAACAGTCAGACCCTAACTGCCTGCAAGGACCGGCCTCGCTTACCATGTGGTAGTAGTGAGGGGAAATGGATCAGATTACTTGAGACAGGAACATCTAGAGAGGAGAGGGAAAAGATATAGTAGGAGAGGCAAAGAGAAGGAGATCCAGGTGTGAGGGTCAGGGAAGGTACTAGCAGAAAGGAAGAGAGCAAAGTGAAAGTGAGATGGAATAGTCAGAGATCTGACTAGATGTGGTTTAGTCTGGAGCCTAGTTAACCCAGGAACTCAATATGTACGTGTCCTTTATGAGGCACCTTATTTTCTTAAAATGCCCTTTTCAGTTTGTTCAAGGTAAGCAGCGTCATGGCTGCTATTAAATCTTCAGATTCTTACTAATAATGGTAGCACTCAGAGAACAGAAAACTACCTAATTCAAACCTTAAAACTCCACAATGGTGACTTACAATGACTGATTATTCACAGATAGTCCCACTGACACTGCGTTAGAAAATAAATGCAATCTATAAATTATTTCCC
>PVJX010014267.1:0-45298 GCA_004027295.1 Dolichotis patagonum
CCTAAAGCTACTCCTTCTACTTCATTCTGTGGCCCAGTCTTTTAAATAACTCCCCCAGCCAAGAGGCCCAAGCTAATCCCTGAGATAGTATTTACTTCTTACCCACTCCCTTGTGACCCTGGGTCAGGGGCTCCCAGGCCTCATGCAACCCCTTGTCTCTGAGCACATTCAGGAAGTGCCACCATCTTCCTTGCCTGATGGGCTGTGGCTTGTCTCCCTCCCTTGTCATCCCAGAGCCTCCCTGCAGAGGCAGGAGATTAGGGAATGGCCCGCCAGCTGAGCAAGTAGGCCTCACATGCCAATCGTGGTGGTTTAGGACACGTGGGCAGGACAGTTCCCAAGTTCTGTGGACCCGGAACCAATCAGAAAATGCTATTTCAATTCTTCTGGCACAAGATCAAACAGGCTGTTGACTGGATGGCCTTGGTCTGACATCGGCCTGAGGAGGGGCAAATACAGAAGTTGGTGGCCATTAACCTCATGGCTACCGTGAGCTTTCTCAGTCTGCAAAGCCTACTTCCTTTCCTACTTTTAATAATGTAAAACCTCATGACCTTTTGTCTGTTTCGCTTTGTTCAAGATAAGAACCTGGAAAAAATCTCTAGAAGGAACCCCAGCACCCGTGACCCTGGTAACCCCGCTGTTTGCTGCTACAGTATCGATTCTAGGACAAGTCATATCTACTCGTTCCTTGACAAGACAGATAGTCACCCACAGAGCAGCCTGGCCTGGCAGTCGACCTTTCAGGCCCACACTGAGGCAAAACACAGCAAGCAAGCTTCGTCTTTCAGGCTAACTTTCCAATCTCCACCCAGCGGAGTCATTTCCTGGAGAAATGAGATCCTTCACTCTGAGAGGTCGAGGCATTGCATTTGGTACAACAACCCTTCCCTCTTTCTGAGGCTCCGTGGAAGACATTTCTCTACTGTATTTCCAGCCCCAGTGCTTCACCATATCCCTCCCAACCAGCCAGAGATCTTTCGCTCTCAGGGTTTGCAAATTCCGTGATGCTTTATGCCTCCCTTTTAATTCTGGCCATCAGAAAGTCAACAGCTATGTTCCCAGCTGATCTCTGGCAAGTAGAGGGACCTTCATGTCCCAGTGGGAACTTCTTTCATGACCTTATCTTATGGTTTCTCTCTTTTTGGCTTAAATTTGATGCATTTATCTAATCTGTCTTAGATTCTTTCAACACAGAAAATGCGCGGTGCCCACCACATGCAAACATATTTGCACCTTACTGTGGTCTCCTCCTACTCTGACTTACCCACTCCTACCCACGCTCCCCCATTGCTAGTTATGGCTCCAACTCGCATTGTCATCCTCGTTGGTAAATTCCTGCTCCTGGCAAAGATTATCTTTCTAATCACGCACACAGTCCTGGGCCCTCTGTTCTGTTCACAGTCCTTCTATAGTTCTCTCTGTCCAGTCTAGGGGATTAAATTTTACTTTTTCCTGGGATAAAAGATGAGACCTCTCCTTCTACAACACCTGGAGACTTCCTACCTGCTGTTCACTGTTCAGCCTCATTTATCTCTCTTTCCGCTTCTAATCACCTCTAAGACTGATGGTCCAGAAATTACAAGAACATCAGGCTCTGTTCCCTCTGCCTCTGTTTCCTTGTTCACCCACCGCACTTCTAAATAAACATCCTGCCTGCTGCAGTCTATCATGGTACTGGCTTCCTGGGACACCAACCTGTCATAGCATTTGACTTGTTGATAGGAAAACAGTGAGAGAATTATTTTCAGATCAAGGAGGAAATGCTGATAAAAGAGTGTCTGGGTCAGCTTTTGGTTACTATAACAAATGCCTGAGATAATAATCAACTTAATACAAAGAAAAGATTTATTGTGGCTTAAAATTTTAAAGGATTCAGTTCACAGCTGGAGTGGCCCCATCGCTTTGGGCCTGTGGGGTGTGCATGGTAGACCTTGTGGTGCTGAGAAAGAGAAAGCAGAGGTCACAGTTCCCTTCAAGGAACACCCCTAATGATCAAAATCTCTCCCTGGGTCCTACTCTTAAAGTTTGCCCAGCTTCCTAGTAGCACCACTCAAGGCCAAGCCTGTTACACATGAGTCTTTGGCGGAACATTCCAGACCCAAGTCATAGTAAAATATAAGAGATCCATGAATCCTGCGTGAATCCTAGCTGACTGCAGCAAGCTGGGGTCAACTCTTACACTCCTGAAGCTGATGTTGCACACTAGTTTGGGCACCAGGGCCCAAACTTCAGGAGGAGGTGAGAGCGGGTTTTATGGATCTTAGCAGTCTCGTTTTTACAGGGAGTCTACTCATTTCTTGCTAAGCTTAGTCTTGGCTGCTATAACAACTATACCCTATATTGCTGTGTGCTTAAACCAAATCTTATTTCTCACCATTCTAGAGGCCAAGAAGACCAGGACTAAAGTGCTGACCAGTCTGGTTTCTAATATGGGCCTACTTCCTGGTTTACAGATGTCCATCTTCTCCCTGTCCTCACGTAGCAGAGAGCAGAGAGAGGCTCTCTTCTTAGAGGGACACTGACCTCTCTTGGAGGGCTCCCCTCTCATGGGAAGTTTATGACACTTCAAAGAGTTCATGAAAATTTCCCTGTATGAGTTTCCGGGAGAAGCAGAGAAGTCAATGATAAGACCCATAAAAAAGGCAAAAGTCTCGGGAAAGGAAAAGCGATTTGAATGGAAGTACTAAGTTGGTGCATTGCTCCAAGAAAGTTCCTCCCACCTCCTCCCAGAAACGAAACCAACTTGTTATTTTTTTAACTTTGAAATTCACAGACTGGATTGTTAAAGTGGCCAAGAGGAAGAGAAAAATTGTAAGTCGGCAAAGTGAAAACTAATCTCAGCATTTGTCTCACAGCTCAGGACAAGTACATTGCTTGGAGGACGCTGCTTAAGAACATAAAGAACAGAGCTCTTGAGCCCTCCCTGGCCGGGCACAGCCGGAGGAAGAGGATTTCAAGGTGGGAGACTTTGCGGGGAGCAGGGAGAACCAAGAGCACAGAACTGCTAAACACACAGGAGGAAGGACAGAGGCTTCAGAAGAGGCGCTTGATAATGTCACTCGAGGCAAACACCATCCGGAAATGAAACACATGCTAAGAGAGTCGGCGAGGTGTCAAGATCAATGTTTCACCGTTTTATTGAAAATACCTAGTCATCGGTGCTTAGCATATCTGTTTCCCCTACACTTTAAAATACTTTTAGTATCTTTTAAAATGGTGATATTTTTATTCCCTTTAATATTTCAATCTACCTTTTTGGATTAGGCAAGATATAAATCATTAAAATGTATTATTTCAGAAACTTGTGCAGATGTCCAAGATGAAAAGATGAGTATGAATGGGAATAAAATAGAAGAGGGATAACTTGGCAGAGTAAATTTCTACGCTGTGCAGGAAGGGCTCACGTTATGTGCATTTGCTTAGTGTTGACAATGAGTTTGACGTCTGTGACTTGGACGTGTCCTCCAACAGGCCCTGCATTGGAGTTTAATCTCCATTTTGAGGTATTAAGGGCCTGTGTTAGAATCTAACAATGGTCTTTAAAGGTAGAGGCTTTGGGAGGTGATTAGAATTAGATAGGATGCTAAGTGTTCAGTCCCCATGCTTGAATCCTTGTGGCTTTTCAGAAAAAGGAAGGGGACCAGAAGAGATACATATACACATACTTGATGGCCTGAGATACCTCAGAACTCGGCAACAATCAGGCTGTTAACCAAGTACAACTCTTTGACCTTGGACCATTGTGTCCAAGACAAACATCTCCTGATGGAGAGCCCCACCTCCAGTAAGATTACCCATGAAGCTGGCAAGTGAGAAAGGAAATATTTTTTTCTTTCGTATTTATTGTAATAGAGTAGGAGAATCATTTTCAGTTACATGGTAATAAAGTTGATATCTCACTGGAAATGTGTAATCCTTAATATGTGGTTTTAAATTCCAAGAACTAATGTGAGAAGAAAGAAAACATGACTAGACTAATAGCTGAATAAGAAATGATAAGCACTCTTATTAAAAATTTATCCAGCACAAGAAACCTACTGGAAATTCATTTCCTAGGTGGTTTTCTTAACTTCCAAAAAATCAGGGATACTGGAGTTTTATGTAGACATTGAGAATATCACAGAAAGTGGAATATTAGCTTATATTTTTGAGACAAACACAGGCTAATTCTTGAAAGTGATGGATATACCAGCCATAAGAGCAAACTAGAATAATTCATTTTGGAAAAATGGCCAAAATTCCAAAGAAAACTTAAGAACTATAATAAGTCTTTTAAGAGAATGTTCACTAAATCCAAGTTGAATTTAATCATTGGAGTTCAAGGCTATCAGATAGCAATTAAAAGATTCAATATAATTGATCATAGTAGTAGAAAAAATCATAGTAGTAGAAAAAAGTAGAAAAAGTAGTAGTAGAAAAAATGTCATTATGTAATTTAATATGTGTCAGAAATACCTTTGGCATGTTTAAAATCCATCTTGTATATAATTTATATAAGTCTGTGTGATTGTGTGGGTAGATTCTGTGTTTAAATTATTTAAATTAATTATTTAAAATCAATTATTGAGTTTCAGATGCAAGGCACATTATACACGTTAGAATGCCAGAATTTTCCTTAAAAGCAAAAGCACAACAGGAAGAAAACAAAAGTGTTCTCCTCACAGAGCCTCTTTAATAGAATACCAGAAGAGCTTGTAGTAACTGCTGGAGATAGAAGACAATAAAAAATATAATCTAGGAAGGGAAAAATACAAATATTCCTTTTTACTAGTGACCTAGAAAATCAAAAGAAATCAACCAAAAAATTGTTGGAGGTAATAAACGAATTCTCTGGAGTTTTGGCTTATAAGAGGCAGCCTCCAAAATCAATTGTGTTGTTATATACCAGTAACATGCTGAAAATAAAATGAAAACAAAGAACTCATTTATAGTGATAGAAAAAATTTTGCATAGCATGTGCTATAAGAGACTTACTCAAATAACAGTATGACTATTTAATGGCAGAAACAAGATATTCAGGCCTGGAAGAGCGAGCGCCAGCTCATGCCTAGGAGTACTGAGCGTAGGAAGGTGAGCCAGCACCTGTGTTTGCGTGGCCGCCTTCAGCCCCTCGGTGCCCCCTCTCCTGGGGTGTGCCCCGGTGGCTGTGACAGATGCCTCCTTCACCTGCTAGTGTAGACACAGTCATCAATTTTTGCAAACTTGCTTTGCTCATTTTTCATCAGCATCCCTGTCTAACCTTTCCAGTTCTCATTCGAGTTGTGATTTCCGGCCATTGAATTGCAAGGCCCAATTTTTGGCTCATTTTTATGCTTATTCATTCAGTACCCGTCTTCCTGGTGAGCTATTCTCCTGCACAGGCTCCCAGAAGCCCCTTCTTTGGTATTACTTGAGCCACAAGGGGCCCCACTGCACAGGACAGTATAAAAGTCAGACTTAATGTTATCTGTGTTAAAATTTTGTGGAACTCCTTGAGAGGAATCTACTTTGAAGAATGACTGCTAAGGAGGAAATAATTTAGAAAAGATAATAAGGTGTGCATTTGTTTCATGCATTTATTTGTGTACTGTGTTTCATTATTAAAAATATTTAAGAAAGAAAATGTTGCATGGTGAGTTAATCTGAGAAAATAGTGTCAGAAAAGCAAATGATTTTTGTCAAAGGTCATATAGGAGATAAAGAGAAAAAACAGAATTTGAATTCATATCTTTTTGACACCCAAGACCAGCCTTTTCATTACTACTCCCTACAGATGCCAGCGGATCAAAGATACAAATAAAAGTCTAATCCATAAAAAATTATCTAGAAGAAAATGGAACAGAATATTTATCTTAGTTCTGGGGAAATACATTTATGAATATTAAAAATGAAAGATATCATCAGACACAAGATGGATGTGTTGAAATCCATAAAACCAAGGACTTCTGTATAATAAAAAGCAATAAAATAAACATCAGCAGGAAGGCAAGAGAAAAGAGAAGATACATGTGATAAATATGATCAGAAATATTTATTGTCCGAAATACACTGAACGGAGACTTGATAAAATATACGAAGTAAACACCCAGATTGGATGAAATAAGAGATCAAAGGAGAAAAAAAAGTGCCAAGGGAAGT
The DNA here is from genome assembly GCA_004027295.1 of Dolichotis patagonum. NCBI lineage: Eukaryota > Metazoa > Chordata > Mammalia > Rodentia > Caviidae > Dolichotis > Dolichotis patagonum. The sequence goes on from PVJX010014267.1 coordinate 6,121, forward strand.
TTAGGTGATAGATCATCTTAGGGGGAAAGGCAGTCACACTATCAATTAAAGAAATGCAAACAAAAACAACAAAGGTGTATTTATACACATTTAGTGAGCAAAACCAAGCAACGCATGTTAGGGAGCGGGTGTGGGCTGTTTTCAGATTCGTTCTCTAACTGCGATAGGCTCGTCTACCCATCATTCATACGGGGCCTCTGACTCACACAGCCTAGCGCTAGCGGCAGCGTGATGCATTTCTACTGAGCTAAGCTTAACACAGATAGAAAGCAATTGAACGCTGTGAGATGCCAGGAGGCTCGCTGGTAAGCATCATCATCCTTATTATTGCTCATCTACATGACCCATCCATCTACTCTCCATCCCCTTCAGGCCTGCTGGGCTGGAGCTCGTAGCGCCACGGTAACTGCACATCCTTTCCGTCCTGCGGGGGAGACAGACGTCAGTGCCAGCACAGTGGGACCAGGGGAAGAAGGAGGGATCAACAGCAGGTCACCTACCTGATGGGCCAGGGTCAAAGCCAAAGGGAAGGCACAGGACAGTGAGAACCAGTGCGGCAAAAGTCGAGTTCAAGTTGCTGACTGGGGTTCAGCTTTGAATGTGCTGCCCTATGACAATTTCCTCCATAGCCTGCGTGCAGATGGCTGGGCTTACATCAAGGGGCTGTTTGCCCTGATTTATAGAGAAACCTAAAGAATATAAAAGGGCTGGCATTTAAGATCAGAATGGCAGAAATGTACTATTGGGTTAGGCAGGACTTAATGATATAGAGTCACAAAACACATTTGTGCTTGCTCCCTTGGCTGGGAGTGGCTTGGACAGTCTGCTTGGTTGATTGCCTAAATCCCTGGACCCCACGATGGCCACACCCAATGAAGCAGTCACCCATCTTCCTTTGTACGCTGGACAGGAATCTATTCAGTCTTAGAAGACTGGAATGCCAGGATTTATACACAAGACTTGGTCCTCCATCTCCAGTATAAACCCCCAAGCTCCTCCTTTGACCAGGGATGTGAGAAATACATTCACCAGGGAGCCCCAATACCAATGGGGAGCTATGAAGTAATTACATTCTGAAGGTCAGGAGGAGCTCTGGGAAGCCCTGCTTTCAAACTGGGCCAAAGGGAGCATCCAGCCGTCACTGCCTGAAGAAAGGAAGGAGGTACAGCCCCCTGTCCAATGTCACCCTGACTAGCAAGTCCTGGTGTGGTGGCGGTGGTGGTGGTGGTAGAGTAAGTGTGGGCAGCTGTGTATTCAGCCATTAATAAATGTAGGCGATAATCAGCAAAATTAAAACGTGTTTCATTCTGATTAGGTTTCAAACAGTAAGAAATCAGTTTATTTATTTTTTTTAAAAAAACAATCGCTCCTGCAGCAGGCAGATAACGGAGGAGCCGTTCATCTTAACAGCGTGGAGTTTTCACTGAGCTCTTTGAGTATTAAAAATAACGAGTCTTCAGACAGAAGCATCGTCATCATCACTGTTGGTGTATTTATATCAGATGATCCAGATTTTTTAAATTGCAAAATGTATCACACATACAGAAGAGTATAAAAGACATAGTTTAAAGACTCATCCTGAGTTTATTGCACATTAAGCAATACTGGTTTCAGTGGGTTTTGTCTGTGGATTTCACCAACTGCAGTTCAAAAAATATTTGAAAAAATTGTGTCTGCACAGAACATGCATAGACTTTTTTCTTGTGAGTCCTTAAACAATACATATAACATTTACATAGCATTTCATATCATTAGGTATATGAATAATCTACAGATGATTTAAGGTTACCAGAGAATTTGTGCTTATTATATGCAAATATTATAGCGCATTATACAGAACAGGGGACTTGAGTGACCCTGGATTTTGATGTCCTGGGGGAATCCTGTAATTCCCACCCAGCTACTGGGGGTCAGCTACGTAGGAGACACCTGTGCATTTTCCTCCAGCTGCCTATCTCCTGCCCCTAGAAGTAGTCACTAGGCAGTGTTGTTTTAGTCATTGTTTGTTTTTACTTGTTATCATCTATGCATGTATCCTTAAACTGGGTAGTGGGGTAAAACCATCTGGGTAACAAAAGTGTACCATGGTCCCTGTTAGGAATCTGAGTTTAACGAAGTCTGAGTCATGATCAAGAACCAGGAAATGCAACACACATACGGCGGAGAAGAACCTGGTTAGGCTCAACAGAAAATTCTACCTGTAGATCAGAATAAATATGGGCCACTAGGGTCCCCATTTTTATATCTTTAACACAGGAGTCACATCTACACAAATTGTCCAGCATGGCTATGGTACAAGTCTCATCCTGCAATCTTTCTATATCTTCTTCACCCCTGTCCAATTATAGATTTCCTTCTCTGTTTATCTTTAATCTTCATCTTTTAGGCCTATTCTCTTATTTTTGTGCCCATGAATTCTTATTCTTGGCCATGGGCTTATTCTTAGCCCATGAATATTACTGACAAACAATGCAAGAGAAATAAAGTTTTTGAGACTCTGTATATTTGAAGATTCTGTCATCATTTAGGGATGATAGTTTGACTGGACATAGACTTCTAGGTGGAAGATGAGATTCTTCAGATTTTTTTTTTTTGTAACAGGAATCGAACTCATGACCCTGTGCTTGCCATCTTCAGGGTTTTTATGACTGCTCCATTGTTTTCTAGCTTTGAGTTGCTTTGCAAAGTCAACAAGTATTCTAATTCCTAATTATCTGTGAGCAACTTGTCTTCTCCTTGGAATTTGTTTCTTGTTCATCACGCTCTGAAAGTTTACAGTACTGCGCCTCACCTTGGATCTATTTTGATCCACTATACCAGCCTTAGGATGGTCTCTAAATCTGGAGATACAAATCCTTTGCCTGACAGGTTTGAACTACCAGCTGAGAATAACAAGGAAGCCTCTCCATGTCAGAAAAAGACTGATTATCTTATAGGACCAGCTTTAAACCTGTTTGATCAATCAGTGACAGCTTGCCTTGGTCTAATCCATCAATGATAACTTGCTTCATTGAACACATTTCTAAAAAAAATCAACCAATCAATGGTAACATTTGAGGTTTAGTCAGTCAGCATCCCTCTAATGAAGTCTCGTCTAAGCAAGCCCACTTCTGAGGCTAACTTCTCTCTGCTCCGGTCTCTAAACCCATCACAATACCGAAATAACCCCCACAGCAAAATATCACATAATCCTGCAGTCTGCCTGGCTTTTGGAGATTGTCCCTAATCAGCGTATTTCTTTATTTTTAGGAAAATAATGAAGCTGGACCTTGTGTAATATTCCAAATTGTGTGCTCTCTATTTACACTCACATATAACTTTTACACTTTTTTGCCTTAATCTCTTTTAAGTTTTAGCTTCTTCTTCTGCTTCTGCTTCCGCTTCCGCTTCCGCTTCTCCTCCTCGTCCTCTTCCTCCTCCTCCTTCTTCTTCTTTTACCTCTCCTCACCTATAATCTGTACTCTTCTACTGAGTATCAGGCACAAGCTTATTGTGGTGTCATGACAACTAGTGAGCAACTTGTGACACCCAGCTGAACTGAGTCAGCGTGGTGCGGGGTGTGGAGGGCCCATCTGAGGATCATTGTCAACAGCATAAAAAGGAGACCTGGAGGGGAAGGAGTGGTGTTGCTTTTCCTGTTGCCATGGGTTCTCCTGGAGAAGCTCGCTGAGATTCTTTCCTGGTATGAAATTTGCTGTTCTCATCGTCAGAGGAACTGGGGATCGTGTTGTCACGGAGAATGGCTGCCGTTCACTTTGGGGGAGCTCTGGTCCTTACTTTCAGCATTCCTTCCTTGCTCCAGAGGGGGGAGTATGGTTGTGCTGTTTAGTTTCGTGGAGAAGCTGGTCATGCTGGTTTCCTGAAATAAACTCGACTGTTATCATCGGAGGAGTTCAGGACCTCGTTGTCACTGAGGATGGTCGTGGTACTTTTTGGGGGAGCTCTGGGCCTTGCTTTGAGCATCGCTTCCTGGCTGCAATACAGATCCCTCAGCCTACTGGCACTGATCCTTCACCCCACTGGCACAGATTTCTAGCTTCCACTGCTGACCTTTGGGTGCAGTACAGACCCGTAAAACAGATTTGCACGAGTCATTGTCTTGGGCTCTAGGCCTCCAGTTGGACTAGTGGGGGGCACTGTCATGTGCTCTAGGTCTTCAGCTGGACTCATGTAGGACATTGCCGTGGGACCCAGACCCTCAGCTGGGTTCTCTGGGTTTTTAGTGTGTGGACAGATTTCCTGCACATTTTTGTGTTTGACTCTGGGTGACTATTATAAAATAATTCTATAAATTATGTGTCCTGTATTAAATTATTGCCTTTGTAAACCCTGACTACAGCACCTATCTAAGGACAAGACCACTTGGCTTGTCTTGGATCAAGAGTCTGAAGAAGCTGAGTTGAGTAGACCCTTTTGGTCATAGCTCTTTGTATCACATCGAGTGGCCCCTTTTCCTTTATATCACTACAGGTTTGAAACACAATGATGGAGTCATCATTCCTGACTGATCATGGTCACAGCACCAACAGACATAGTTCACAGTGTGTGTCTCATGCATACGGTCTCACTTGAGACTCATCTTGCAGAATCCCCTTCTGATTCTTCATGGAGAAAAGACAACCAATTATTCAGTAAGAAAGGAAACTGAATAGGTGATTAGGACACTTGGGTTCCATTCCTACTTTGGCAAACAACCAGGCAAGTGACCTGAAGTACATATCTTTCTGTTTCTCATTGTATTTCCATTTTTCTGTCTGTAAAATGAAATAAATCTTGGCCAAAAAGAAACAGCTGTCCATCCTGATTGCACATTAGAATCACACGAGGTTATTTGAAAGTATCAGTTCCTGGGCCCCCATTCAATGATAAAGTCTGAATCTCTTGGATGGGACCTGGGCATTAGTACTGGACTCTCCCAAGAGATTTTAATGTACAACTAAGACTGGGAACCAACAGCATGGTGATTTCTGAGGTGTCATTCAGTGGTCACATGTGGAATGCAAGAAATACTGAGATACTCTGACGGAGGTAAGAGTCGTGCTGATGTCAGGAGGACTCTGCTTCTTCATGTTCTGCAGGAATAAGAAGCATGCAGAGGCACAACACGGGAACATATGTGGTGCAAACTACTCATGCTGATAAGTGGTTTGCATAACAGAAACTGGTGGGAATCAATGAACACAAAGTGGAGATTGGGATCTTTCCTCCATTCTGCTTGTAACTGGTAACTGTCTTTGCTAGTGATAAACAGGGGATAGAACTCATTCATCATCGTCTGGCTGGTTAAGGCTGGACATGGTAGAGGGAGAGGGTTGCTCCCAGAAGTAGTGTCTTGCAGCAGTAGAAAGTCATATCATCCGGGTCTCCAGGGCCCAGAGTTCCTTCAGGGGCCAAGGCTGGGTCCAGACTTGGACATCATCTCTGTAGTGGAGGGCTCCTGGACTTTGTCTGCACAATACAATTTTCTCTCTGGGAATCTCTGACTTTTTCCAGCAGTGGTGTTTTGAGAAGAAGCCTACTGCTGCCTCTGGAGTCGTCACATAACTGGCCCATGTTTGTTTGGTTCTTCCTTTTGTACTTGTGAGCTATTCCAGGATCCTTCAGACGAGGAGCCTTTTTCATTTAATTTATCTGGTCAGTTTTGGTTGCCTGCAACCAAAAGAATCCTAATAATTACAGTCTTTACTCCCAGTTAATAATAATAATGCAACATTTGCTATTCATCAGGTACTTAAATATGTAATTACCAATTCAAAAAAGCAATTGCGCATGCCAGGGCTTCCCCATTATACCAGTGAGGAACCTGAGGTCTTGAATAATTTTTTCAAACATAGAAAGCTCCTAAGTAGAAGAGCCAGCATTTGATTTTGCTTCTCTAACTACAAATCCTAATTTTTTTTTAGGTTTTCTTTTGTGCTAGTCCATGCTACCTTTGACAAAGACCTTATCACATAATACATCATAAAGCAGAACATTATTTGTGAACTTCTTAGAAGTTAGGGAACCAAAGTGGTTCACTGAATAGGTGTGGACCAGGCTTCATGCGCTGAAGATAGAGCAGGTGTCCTTGGTTGAAAGAGTGCATTTCCTTCACAGGACACATTCAGAAGAGGCTTGGATACTCAGGGATGAAGGGAATGTACCCATCAGGTTCTTTGTAAGACATAGAAGAAACTCGAGGTATTTATTTATTTACTGATTGTGTCTTTTTGAGACCAGGTCTCACTATGCACTACAGGCTGGCCTGAAGCTCACTTCATAGCTCAGGCGGGTCGGGAACTTGCACCAACCCTCCTGCCTCAGCCTCTCAAGTGCTGGGATTACAGGTGTGCACCACCATGCCTGTCTAAGCCTAGCTATTTTAAGTGAGCAAGGAAGTCATGGAATCAACTACCTAAAAATCTTTGGGAAAGGCTAAAAGCAAGTGGGTTTCAGGCTGGGTCCCGGGGAACCTCTCTGGACTCCGTGGAGCTGGACTGTGAATGGAGCTGGGCCTCTGAGGCTACCAGGACAGCATCAGCCATGGCCGTCTTCAGGGCCCAGTAATCCTGGCCGAGTCCAGGGTCCCTGCAGTTGCATCCTGGAGCTCTCTGAACTGCTCGCAATGCTGGTGAGTGGGTCTGGTGTGCAATGTTTTGTCACTGTGTCCCCACAAGGCTGAAGAATGGGCCTTAGGTTGCTGCTACAGGGGAGAACAGCTACCGCTCCAAATGCAGCACCTGTCCCAAATGCAGCACGGTGGCATCCACCTCCCTCTGTCTCCCGAGGCTTCATTTAATTAGAGAACTTCATTCACCTGCAGGATGATAAGTACAAAGAAGCCCACAGAATGTAGATTTTAACTTTCTGCCTTTGTGGTGCAGTAGGACGCCCCAAAAGTAGGCATGAGGAGGGTGAGCAAACTGACCTGCAGTGCACAACACGAGCCCTACAGCTTCAGGAGAAGCTGAGGTGTGTAAGACCCCCTAAAGGGCCTCCCACCTTCCAGAACTCCCTCCTTTTCCCCTCAGAGGGGAAACTCCAGCATGGCTAGAGTCAGAGTGTGCCTCATACCCATGTCATAGCCAGTTGGACAATAAATTAGATTTAGTAATCGTGTGTACGTGTGTGTGTGTGTAGATCCGTTTTATTAAGGATGTACTTTTTTATTTTTATTTTTACTTTTTGTCTTTTTGACACAGGGTCTTGCTATGCAGTTCAGGCTGGCCTTGAGCTCACTTTGTAGCCTAGGCTGGCCTCAAACTCACAATAATCCTGGCCTCAAACTCACAATAATCCTCCTGCCTCAGCCTCCTGAGTGCTGGGATCGCAGGTATGTTTCACCATGCCCAGCTTGTTTGTAGCTCTTTAAAAGACACAGGCTAGGGGAGGTTGAACAAAAGACACTGGCATTTTGTTTATCTAGAACAATGCTGATCAAGGTTTTGTATGTATACACAGATATAGGTTTAAATCCCAGCTCCACCACTGTGTGACCCAAGATGATTACTTACTGTTATGGTTTCTGTCTGGATGTCCCTCCAAAGACTCATGCGCTCATTATGGACAAGCATAGCTGACTATGCTAAGTGGTACTCCCAAGGAGTGGGAGCCCGCAAGCTGAGTGGCTGCTAAATATGACGCAGCCATTCTGTTTTATGGTGTATGAAGTCCTGGGACCCATCTCATCCCTCCTGGGTGACTATGTCTGGTTGGGTATCAGCTTGTTGCTTGGGGTCTATAATGAAATTCTTAGTAGGAGTGTGAGAAGGCTTATTTTTGCTTGCCCTTAGAACAGTTCATACAAAGAGAAAGCTGATCTCTGAGAACAACTGGCATACAAGTCTAGGTTAACCCCCTCTTGTTCTTAAGGGAAGCACCCCTACATTATCTCTGCCTGTTGGATATCCCTACCCTGGATATTTTGCCTAAATGATGAAGAGACTAAGACAGTTGTCTTCTCTGAATTCAGTTCTTTCATCTGCAAAATGGGGCTAAGGACACTGACCTTACATGCTTGTGGCAAAGACTAAATGAGATAAAGCCTATACAATGCCTAGCCAAGTGCTGGCCACACAGCCATGGAAGGTTCTAATGACCATCCCTCATCATCCTTATTCAGATGTTTTACAGGAAGAGCTAAACCCACACCAGAGAATGGACAGTCTCTTGGACAAATATCTATTGCATCTCTGGGTTTGAAAAGCAGAAGTGATGAGGTATTTTTTCTTTAGTGCCTTAGGGAGACTTCTACAGGTCCTAAAGCTGCGACCAGAGACCATATGGTCAACACCAGCAGATTAACAGGAGGAAGGGCAACAGAAGTTTGTATGCAATTCATCAGGACTGGTGTTTCTAGCCACAGGTCAGGACCCACTAGTGAGGGGCAAGATCAATTAAAAGCATTTCTTTTTTAAACAAATAGAGTGAAGGAGGAGGAGGAAGAAGACAAGAGAAGATCAGACAAGAAAAGAGAAAATAAACACAAATCTTAATGAGAGTGCTCTTGAGAAAGCGTCATTTCCAGTCCCAGAAGCGTGTGTGTGTGCATTATGCACACGTATATGTATGTGTAACAGGTCACAATGTCAAATGTATTTCTCCCTTGCATCATTGCAAAGTATGTTTGAGAAATAGTAATCAGGATATCTAGTCCCCTATTTTGGAAAGAGGGGAATGTAGATAATCAACTTGTTATACAACTTGCAATAAAAATGGATTTTATTGGCACTAACTTAATTTCCCAGTTGATGAACTTACACCTGGAAGTTTCTCGGCAGCCACTCTGCCTGCCACCAGGTCATCCTGGCCTCACTGTCCAGTGGCCAGCTAGGTCCAGAGCAAGGTTGTTCAAGGTATTGCCTCAGGACATGGTGCCCGTGGTTCTGCCCTGTTCCCGCTGCCCTGGGCTGGCATCACAGGTGGCCTACGCCCACCGCTGGTGACTGTCCAGCCTCCCTGTCTCACTGGCCTCTTGGATGAGCTCAGCTCCTTTATTCCTTGCTCTGCTCCCCCTGTAGCCTGCCATTGCTTCTGTGGAGTCCACTGCTACCTGGCTTCTCCTCTCGGCCAGAAAGTCATTCGTGTGGCATGTTTCAAAGCCTGTGCTCATCTCAGCAGGACTGCGCCTTCTACAGGCTGCCATCCTTCCTAAGGATGCTTCCTTGTCCTTATCGACAAGAGGACTTCCTGTGCCAAGTCTCTTAAGTGCTCAGAACTTTATTGTCATCACCTGCTCAATGATCACAATAACATTAAGTGCCCTTGCTGCTCAGTGATACACTGGAAGCCCCATGTAAGATGGCAAAGCCTTGTGGGCTTTGGAGGGGCTATATGAGTTGGGGGCTATGATGCACAAGCTTGACTGTGTCAACTTGACTGGCTTCAGAGCCGTTCAGGGGATCCATGGGGCATACTCCTAGGTATCTGGCTGATTAATGGAGTTCTGACCTCATGTATTAAACAGGGCCCCTCACCACTTCCTCTTGGCCCCCATTCCCCTACTGTGCTTCCTGGCCACCATGAGCTAAGCATGGTGCTCCACCATAGTCTTCCACCATGTTGCTTCTACCTTGGAGCCAACTGATCATGGACTGAATCCCCCTAAACCATGAGCCAAATAAAGCTTCTTTAAATTGTGGGTGTGGAAAGTGACTAATCAGAGTTTTGTGCCTGTTGGGACCCCAGCTAATTCTCTGACTTCTCTTCCCTGTCTGCCTCCCTCCCTCTTGTCCTCTGTTTGGTGCTAGTTTCCTCATGCTGAGCTCTGGCACTGTTGGAAAGAGAAAATAGGGAGAAACGAGCACCTCCAGGGAGACCCAAACCACCTCATTCTTGATGTCCTCTGTTTTCCTTATCATGAAGTCCTCTGAATTAAAAGGACCCTTGGGTCCTGGCTTGATTGCAAGACCAGAGGAAGAGTTTGTGGCTTTCCATGGCTTGTTACATGAGGGTGACTTTCTTGAAATATGAGTAGCCTGATTTTTGGATGAACAAACAGGATCATTTCACCCTTTTCTAGTTTTACACACCGGGTGTTAGGTACCAAGCCCCACGCCAGGCAGAGCCCTGAGCTGGGTGTCATAGGTGGGGGACCCCCCAGAGGATCCAACCTGGAATCAGGTGCTAAAGGCCAGGAAATCCCCTTGCAAGGTGCTCTCTGGTCACTTTTGTGAAATGCTCTGTTTGCACTAACATGGGAGTCACCGGCCATTTGTGAGCACTAGTGTGAATAGAGGATAGAAATTTCGGTTGCATTGAAATGTAATCGATGTAAGTGCAAATGGAAGTGGTCACACGTGGCTGTCACTGGCACAACTGGACAGCGTAGCCTGATAACTCTTCTGGTCCCTCCTCTCCCATCTTCTGTCCAGGATCCTGGGCTCTGGTCATTGCTGTGCGTGGCTTCCGTACTCACACATCCCTCCTCCTGCTCCTCCAACAGCCCTGGGCTCTGAAATGCAGCTATACTGACAGCAAAGGCTGTGGCCCAGAGAAAGGAAGAGACAGGAAGGCAAAGAGCATTAAACAGCAACAGGAGGATTAAGTGGCTATGAGGGCAGGGCTCTGCTGAGACAGTCCTGCCTGAGGAGACATGGCAAGTGTCACTCCCTGGGCCATGAGGAGGCTTCATGCTTGGGCTCAGCTCCCAGCCAGGGACACACCGCTCACCAGCTTGGGGTCATCTGCAACCAATGACCCCGTCTCTTCCAATATCCCTCTTCCAGGGTGAGCTGGGTAGATGATAGCTCATTCTTCCAAGAGATTCTTCAAAACAGGCTGCGGGGATCCTGGCTCAACCATCCCTGAAACCTGTGCTGCCAGGTAGGTCGTTACACCTCCTTGGAGTCAATTTCCCCATGTGTCTGGTGGAGGTGGTGATTGACATAGAGGTCAAACGCCTGTCTGTAGCGCAGCAATAGCAAACTTATGGCACACATGGTATTGTGCTTTTCTCTGTAAGACAAAAGATGTTAATGTAGAGTTGGTTTTTCTGAACTAAAACCTCACTATTCATGTTTAATTGCAGTGTTGACAGTTTGTGATAAATAAATGAGTTTTCGGTTGCAATTTGGCACTCAGTCTCCAAAAGGTTTTCCATCACTGTTCTAGTAGTTACCACAGAATGTGTGTCCACTGTCTCCCAAAATTCATAGCTCTGCAGATGTCCAACCAGGAGGGACTGGCAGTCTTGAGTGCTGCAGATGGTCTTGCAGAGAACTCCATGCAGAGAACCAAAGGGGTGAACCTCAGTCCTTGGCTCCTTCATCTGTGAAATGGGGGAGGGGAACCGCCTCCCTGCAGGTGGAGACAGCAGGAGACAGCAGTACACTTGGGGACCTGTTCATCCAAGATTTTCCCTGTTAGCAAATCCCCTCTGCCTTGTCTCTCCTGTGGAAATTCCGATTAGACTCCAAGTGACAGGGGAATACACACTCCCCCACTCCTTTCCTGCCCCTTCCATGCTCACCGCCCTCTCTTTCCTGCCATCCCTAACTCACTTCTTTTCTTCCTGAGCGCTGAGGGGGATGCATATCAACTTGAAAATGAGATATGTTATTAGCTGTAACCTGTCATGTATCATTCAATGCATCTGGACCTGGATTAGATTCAATATTGCCACAGAATAAAGACAAGGGGGAAAAAAACTAAATAATTTAAACTCATTATTCTACTAATCCTCCTGCTTGGCTGGGCTCCCTGAGGTGTGTTAGAAGGTAATTGAAAACACGAAGCTTCGCCGAGAAGACATTTGAGGGGAACATCACCAGATGTGGAAAGTGTGGGACTGGATGAATTTTTCCTCTCATTTACCCACAAGAAAGGAAAGAGTGGGGGAAAGGGAAACTCCAAGAAAACAGGCTGGCCGGGAAAAATGATTAAGGGTCCAGGACACAGACTTACAGAGATTCAGCTGGACTTCTGCTCTCTCTACAAGGTGAGAGGGCAGGAGGGCAGAAGAGGGGAGAAAGGAGTATTTCGTAAAAACCTTGCCTGCAAATCCTTACCCATTCTGCCTTTCCAGTGTCCTTTAGAGTCTGTTACCAAAGAGAACGCTATGTCCTAGTTTGCAGACAGCAGCCCAGACTTGTGTTTCATTTGATCTCGTCACACAGCACCCTTTCTAAAAAGACAAGATTAATGCCAAGTTTTCCAGAAACATCACAGAGGCAAATCACGTGGATATCTTGATTTGTGACAGTTTCCTGAGACCACAAGGGCTGGAGCTGAGTCTGGCTTAGGTAGACTGCTTTCTGTTCCTGTCACTACCTGCTTTGCACTGGGTTTTAAAGTCCTCCATCTTAGGGATAAAGACTCTGCCTCTGAATTGCAGCTCCCAGGAAAGGGGTCAGCTGCAAAGGGGAAAATCATAGGATCCCAGGCTGGAGGGGTGGGAGGGGAACAATGTCTTCCAGATATACTCATGCAAGCACTGTGCTTGGGATGGGAGCTAGCAAGGAGTGAGAGAATGGTCCTGCATGTGATGCTATGGTTTATGTATGAAGTGTCCCCCAAAGGCTCAAGTGTGGAGGACTTGATCCCCAGTGCCCAAGTGTTTGAGCACCTGGTGAAATCAATCCACTGATGAATAGACAGGTGAATGTGGGGCCTGACTGGAGGAAATGGGTCCCTGGGAGCATGACTTGTTCCCAGTCATTTCTCCTCTCTCTGGCTCTTTCACTTTCATTCGGCTTCTCGGCTGCTATGAGGTGAGTGGTTTTGCTCTATCATACCTTTCCACCGTGATAGTCTGCCTCAGGCTTACAGCAATGAAACCAGATAGCCATGGACTGAACCCTCTGAAACCATGAGCTAAAGTTCATCTTTCGTCTTTTAAGATGCCTATGTTGGAGCTGGGGATTTAGCTCAGTGGCATAAGCGCCTGCCTTGCGAGTGCGAGGTTGTGAGTTTGACCCCAGTACCGATAAAAAAAAAATGCATGTTAGGTATTTTGTCCCAGCCACAGAAACACTGCTAGTACAGTATAGGGATCCTAGAGGAGAGATGTGTTCAATATCTATGCAGAAAAAGAAAATCAAAGAGGGTATCAGAAGGACTTGCTATCAGAGAAATTCAAAGAGATTGTACAGCAATAGGTGGGAGCCAGGGAGGCTTAGCAGGGAGGAACTGGTCCTGGGAAGAGGCACCCACTCCCTGTCAGGATGGCACGGGCTGCGGATCACAGGACAGAGGCTCTGCAGGCTGACAGAACGCAATGGTCCCGCTCCAGAGAAGGCTCTGCTGGCAGTTTGCTTAGCGAGCTGTCCTCCAGCGAATGGCCAGGCATTTGTGTATGCCAAGATCCCTGCGCGTAAAGTGGAAGCTGGGGTGCTCCCTGCCTGCCTCTTCCCAAGGGGAGAGAGAAGGATGAGGGAGGACAGCTACACAGCAGCAGGGAACCCAGAAGGAAGGCAGGGGCCATCTCGGGCTATGGAACTGGGGCCTAAAGTTCCCTCCAGCCGAGTGCAACCTCTTAGGAGCTGCCTCAGCCCCTCTGCCTTCCATTAGGAGCACCTGTCACCAGCCCCAGGAAGCCCTACCTCCTGCAGCAAAGTAAATGTTCAGTTATTAGAAACAGTCATTGCCGCTGTGAGGATTAGCTGCTGCTTAATTAATTTCTTAATGAAAACAGTGGTGCACGTCTCTGCACAACTAGAGAAATGAAGACACACTTTCCCTTTTCCTTCGTTCCCCACCTGTAGGCCTGCACTGTTATTTATAAGTTCTCCTTTAAGACTGGCCCCTGAACCAGTCACTGGGCCTCTCTGGGCCTCTGTTTCAGTGTCTGTTAAATGGGCAGTTGCGTCAGTATTTACAGTATATTATTTTGTTTGTTGGTTTGTTTGTTTCTTCTCTGGATTTTCCAAACCACAAGGGGAAAAAAATCTCAACACAAAAGGGAGGCTAGGCATACAGGTACATGCCTGTCATCTTAGCACTCTGGGAGGCTGAGGCAGGAGGATATAAGTTTGAGCTCAACGTGAGCAATTTAGCAATGTAAGGAGACCCAGTTGCAAAATGAAAAATTTAAAAAAAAAGTCTGGAGATGCAGCTCAGTGGGAAGGCACTGTTTCAATACCCAGTGGCACAAAAACAGGGAATAGTAAAATATCCATACTCTGCTTTGTTGAAAAATCAATTTAGGCCTGTATTTGGGAATCATTTCATCATTTCATTATCATTTCCACCTGATCATGATTAAATAAGTAATGTTAAATGACTAGAGAAAGTGAGTGAGGTATATCCCCAGCTCCTCCCTCATTCGGTGACACTGGCAGGCTTGTTAGCAAGCTTAGAAAATGACCCGCAAGTTCTCTCTTGAGGTGAGAATAAATCTCGCATTTGGGTTCAGTCCTTGAAGATTACATCCGATGAATCACTGCCCTGGCGCTCCGGGCCGCTGTATTGCAGGCATTAAGCTCTCTGTTTTTGAGCTGTCTTCCCTGCCCAGAGAGGGAAGACTTTCCCCTTGCTCTTTTCATGTCTGGCCCATTTCAGGCCCTCCAAGAGCGATTTTTCCTGAATGAATGATGTGTGGTATCCTGGAACCATTCATTCACTGAGAATTAAGGTGTCTCAGTGTGTCTTTAGGGCATTCATGCTGAGCAGTTCCCTTTGGGACCTCTACAACATGAGGTGCTCAGGGGGTTCATGTGAAGCCTTGTATTAGTCACTTCCCTGTTTCTGGGACAAAACATCAGATAGTATAACTTACAAGAGAAGAAATTTGCTTGGCTCATGGTTTCAGAAGGGTCAGTCCATGGTTGGGTGGTTCCAAAGCAAAGAGCTGCATAGTGGAAGGGAATAGTGAAGGGAAACTGCTCACCTCATTGCAGCCAGATAGCAGAGAGAGAAGTGAGGAGCTGGGGACAAGAATTCACCCTTACATGTCGTGAGCTGCGTGACCCACCTCCTCCTAGCAGGCAATAGCAACTTCAGTTCTGAACTCATCAGCGATCCATCCACTAGTATAGCACTCTCGTGATCCCATCAGCTTCAAGAGTCCCATCACAGAACACAAGAGACTTTTGGAGGGCGTTTTAGAGCCCTTGAAGCCATAATGCCTTAGTTGTTCCGTGTGCTGGACTTCTCACCTGTGGGCCTGTTGTTCTGTATCATAAAACCTTCAAGATCAAGGCCAAGACTAGGGTAAGATGAGTGAGGAGTTTGTGGAAGTACAACCTTTCAGAGGCCACCGTAAACCTCAGGAACTAAACAATACTTTAACTTATCACTCCTAGAAAATCAAGATGAATGCAAAACAAAAACAAAAAAATCCATTCTCAACCAAATGGCACAATTAGAAATGGATGGGATTCAGTCTTATGGGTGTGTGATGCTGCTTTGTTCACCTGATCCTAAAGGGGACCTGTGGTATTAGTGCCTGAAAAAAGAAGTGAGGCAGGAAATCTGGTAGTAGCTTCTATGTGTTAGTTAAATCCTGTGAAAGCTCAGCCTGCAGGGATGGGTATTTAATTACAAACCAGATCAGCACAGGGGTCTCTGATGTGTGGCTTCCTGCTCAACTGCATCTGTGAGCATTTGAAGTCCCCACACTAGGTGATCTTTGAGGACTGGCCGCCAGATCTGGAGGACAAACACTTTTACAGGAGCCATTCAGGGCGAGGCTGGCCTTGTGGTCCACAGTATCTGTGACCCAGTGGCTACACACTGTTTCTCAAGGTTAGGCCTAGACATAATTCTTTTGTTATATTCTGGAATGATTTGTGAATCAGTTTGGTAAAATTCTCTAATGTCGGAGTTCAGAAGGACATTACCAGTCTTCCTGGCCTCAAGATACAGGTGCAGGAGTGGTTCTTAATTTGGAAGAGTGTGACAGTCCTCTCTAGAGACATTTGTCGATGTCTGTAGACACAGAAGGGTCCCCCTCCTCAGTAGTGACAGTACTGAGACCCTAAGATGCTGCTGACAATTCCATAATTCACAGGGCAGCTCCTACCACTAAGAAGGATCCTGTCCAAATGCTAGTGATATCCAGGCAAGAAATCCTAGGAGAGAAGTGAGTCTGGATCCAGATGGCCGCCCTCTGACCCCTCACTAAAAGGCAGCCAGTGTTCAATTCTGTCCTCTCAGTCCTAAAACTCTGATCAGTCCTCTGCCCACATGTAGGACCCACCCTAATGCAGACACTTAAGAGAGATTTTGTAATCTCTTTAGGTCTCTATCTTTTCCCAGAGCTTGCTCCTCTGGATTTTAGAAAGTCCATCCCGTGGTCTAACTTCAGTCTCGGCTGCTGTAGGTCAAGCATGTTTTAGAGATCAGATGTTTCTCTTCTGCTTTCCCCACTCCTGACACTTTGGAATAACATACCACAGTACTGCTGGTCAAAATTCCAGACTGAAAGAAAGAAAAGCAGCTCAGGTGATCTGGGGAAGGAGGAGAGTGGCTCTATTTCTCTGAACACTGCTGTATCCAGAGACAAGCCAGAAAGAAATCTACTTTCCATGGCTCACCCACAGCCTGGCGTGGGTTAACTGTAATGAACCAAGGATTTTCCTCTGAGGCCTAAGCCAGGAAGAGAAATTCCTCTTTGGCTAAATGTGGCAAATCTCCAACACAGAGACAGATCCTATTTGCAAAGGACCCCACTGAGAACCTGTTTCCTTAGACTGGATGAAGAGGATGGGCCCTGGGGGGCTCATCCATTCTCTCCACAGATCTTGGCTGAGAATTTCTGATATGTAGGAGAAGGGGATCTGATCTGATGGCCCCAAATCCTCTAGAGTGCTGATTACATCTCCTGAGCCCCTGGAGTTTAATCACATGACTCAAGAGTCAATCGATCTTGCTTACATAAAGAAATCCCCTTAAATCTCTGAGGCTGAAGCTCAGACAACTGTCATGGCTGGGGCCCCAGCAGGGAGATGTGTCTATCTGTGGGCCCTCGGGCACCTTTCCCTGTGGGTCTCTTCTTCAACTTGGTCCTGGCTTGTGTCCTTTATAACAAAACTGTCATGCCAAGGATTACACTTTCTCGAGTTCTGTGTGTCCTTCTAGCGGATTACTGAGGGTCTTGAAGGAACCTCAGGTTTGAAAGCAGGGCCACAGGGGTCTGTGTGGCCTGGGCACCTCAGGGCATGTGCCTGCTGTCTGATGTGAGGGCCATCTCATGATGTTAGCATGGGAATTGCTTTGCACCCTAACCACGTGGGCTGGCATGGTGTGACCAATGGATTGGGGACGGTCAGGAGAATAAGGTTAGAAGGGAAAGAACAGAAACGGTCCACAAAAAGGCAAAGCCAAACCTTCTCCATTCCGGCTGTTCAGAGAACTGGAGGAGGGGGGCGTGGTGTTTAGTCAGCCCGTTGTGTTAAAATGTTATTTTCATCCCTCTGACGAGGGCAGCTGCCCTGAGCCCCCACAGGTCCTGCCTCACCTCCCTTCCCAGATCTCCCCATTGACCCCCCAAACGAAGACCCAAAATGGACAGCGTGAACACGGATGTCAGCCCTGGGCACGAAGGGTCTGCAGGGAGGGCCTGGTGGGGTGAACTCACATTTCCTGCCCTGGAACCCTGACAGGATGTTTTTAAACACAACCTGAGTTCAAGTGTAGACCCACACCCAGAAAGGATGAAAGAAGAGACTCAAAGAGTAAATGGTAGCCAGCCTGGCTATTTGGCAGCCTGCAGATTTCAAGGCAACCATTCATCAAGTTGATATATATATATATATATATATATATATATATATATATATATATATATTTTTTTTTTTTTCTTTTCTTTTTTTCTTGTAGATTCAGCCAAAATGAGAGTTAGCAAGCTTAGGCACTGCCTCAAAAATTTCTCTGTGTAAAGAAGGAGCCCTAATTGTTCTGCTCCATCGCTTAGATGTTTTGGCCAATTGTAAGACATATAAATAAGCCTGTTACTCAGGCACTGAGGAATGCGGGATTTATTAATTTAAATGAGCTGGTGTCAAGGTCTCCAGGGAAGATGCCTGTGTTATTCCCTCGCCGGTCCCAGGGTATAATTCACAGTGAGTTTCCCTCTGTGTTTTGGGGCTCGTCAATGCACGGGCATAAATTTCCCCAAGTTATTCTTATCATAATTCATTATTCATTGAGTGTTGACTCAGTGTAATACAAGCAATGGATAAAGACACGATCCTCCCACGGGGCTGGAAAGCCATGTCCTCGACAATCCCAGGGGAGCTAAAGAGCTTCCAGAGCCAGAAGAGGGTGATGTCACCCCGGGATTCCATCTGGAGCCCCCTGGTGCCTGCAAGTCTTCCCAAAAGGAACAGGGAGATGTGAACGTAGACATAATGCTGACTGCTTGTGGGGACGAGGAATCCAGTGAGGTAGGAAGGGCCACAGTCACACAATGGTACAGTAAGGAGGAGCAGGCCCAGTGACAGAGGACTTTAGATCTAGTGACAAAAAGCAATTAAGCGCTGTTTGCCTATGTGTGCACCAGGAACTAGAGAGGAGAAAAAGAAATGATTTCAGGGTGTCAAGACTTGTGACTGGCAAAACTGTCATGGCTTGCATTCCTCCCTGCCTGCCTCTGTCCCTCCCTCCAGCTTTGCCTAAGCAACCCCGGTGTCCCAGATTCTGTGCTCTGTGTGTGGGGGCTGGAGGGCACTGAAACAAATATGAACACATCTGGGGTGCAGGAAGTCATTCAACCTCACTTGACCTCAGTTGCTGCATCTGTAAAAGTGGGGTACTATTTTAGTGACTTTTTTTGTCACTGAGACAAAGTATCTGACACCCAAAGTTAAAAGAGGAAAGGTTTATTTCAGCTCACAGTTTGTAGAGGTTTCAGTCCATAGCCAATGGGTCCAAGGCAGGGTGGCATGGTGCGGGGACATGGAAGAGGAGAAACAGTCCATGGCAAGGCAGGTAGGAAGGAGCAAGCAGCAGGTAGCCTACCTTTTCCTTTTATCCCATCCAGCTTACAAGTCTTTCAGTGCCACCTGCACCCAGGGTGGGCTTTCTGCCTTTAATAAATCCATCCAACCACAGAGGAACTATCCTAATTCCATTCAGTACATTAATTTAGTACCACAGGCCTTAATCCCAGTATCACACACCCTAGATCCAACAAGCTCTGAAAAATTCCATGTGCGAGTGCATGAAGTTTTGGGGGGCATCTAGGTACGAGCAATAACAGGCACCTGCCTTCTCCCAGGAGGACTGGGAGGGAAACCTGCAGCTGTTATCAGAGTCCTGGCAAGGGGGAGTCAGTCCATGAAGATCAGCTGTTTGTTTCTGCTGTAAACAGTACACTTACACACTCCAGTGTACTGAACAGCTGTACTTGGACCAAGAAACGCTTGTACTTTAAACTTTCCACCACCCACACACGTATGTACACACACGTATTCACAAACATGCAGCATAAATGCACAAGTTGGTGGGTTCATAACTGAACACACTCATGCCATCTATACCCAGACCTACACTTAGAACATCACCAGGACCCCAAGACCCTTTTCTGCCTTCTTTTCAGCTATCGCTTCACTCCCAAGGATGGCAATTCTCTTGTCTTCTAACAGCATGCATTGGTTTTTGGGTATGTGCTTCATAGAAATGGCAGCACATAGCATGCACTCCTGGGTCTGCTTTCTCTCATCAGCCTTCTATTTGTAAGGTTTATCCACTTTGCAACTGACTACATTTGTCTGAATGGTTGACAGCTAATCCTGTCCTTTAGAGAGCTCAAGGCCAGAGTAACGGCCACCTCTGGAAACCACAGAATGCCATGCGAGCTTCAGTATGCTCACCTTGCCTCAGTTTCCCCTCACCCAAAGTTCCTATGGACTTCATTCTGTTATCTTGGGGTCTCACAAGGGTGTTTCTAACTTCTCCAAATCCTGTACGGAATGATGTTTAGAACAATAGTAATAATGAGTGTTAGTTCTCATTTCCCAAAGCCAGGGCTCTGCTCTCTATTTCTAGGAAAAGACAAAGATGATGGCTATGGAAGCAGATGGTCACGAAAGAGACGAGGACGAAGGTAAAGATGATGACAGAGACGAAGAAGGTGATGACAGCTAACCTCTGTGATGGCTTCATCCCAGCATACTTCCACCCCATTTTTAATTAAGGCAACCAAGGCACAGAAAGGCTAACTAGCTTGCCAGAGGCCACCCAGCTGGGAAGCTGCAAAGCTCCGATGAAAGCCCAGCCTGAGAAATTCCCTTCTAGAAACTGTCACTGCCGGCAGCCAGGACCGGCACTGACTTGCACGGAGGACAGCCTCTGAGCCACCGTATTGTCATCCTTTTCAAGGCAGAGCTCTGGCTTGCGGCCTCCCGGTGACAAGCCCCATCGGCACCCTCTGGAGCATGCGTGCTGCGCCCTGCGTATGTGGCTGCGGTACCAGCCTGGCTGCTGACTTTAATGCAAATCAGCTCGGGGCTGAAGGCTCCAGCAGAGCCAGCTTTGCTGCTGCTTTTTGCGGGGCTGAGCACCAGGCATAATTACCAGTGTCTCTCAGCAAAGCCGCAGGCGGCCGACCGTGGCATCAACAGCTTTTAATCACAGAGGCAGCCTTCATGTACGTCAGGCTGACCAGTTCCCAGAAGCAGCACTGCGCCTACACAGGAGGAGGCTGCGCTGCCACCAGAACGGTTCCTCTCCCAGACCGGCCGCACTCCAGCAGGCTGCCTTTGGCTGCAGGACCACTCCAGGAGGTGGGGACCACCTGGCCTTTCTCCGGGCGGGCGGGGACACTGAAGTTCCTGGAAGACGACATCTGTGATGAAAGCCTGCAGCATCCGACTAGAATCATTAGGACAAAGGGAATCCCAGTGTTGGTTAACAAGAGAGCAGAGAAAAGAAAGAAAAAGAGAAAGAGAAAAAGACAACAGTCTCCCATATCTGCACTTTCCATAGTTTTAGCTAGCTATTCGTGGTCAAACTTTGCTCCCAAACTATTAAAGGGAAAGTTCCAGAAATAAATAATTCCATGTTTTGAATTGTGTCCCATCCTTGCAGCGGGAGGAAATCCACTGTCTCGCTCCATCCCACCCAGGACACGAATCGTATTTGGTCTATCGGATTCACACTGTATGCACGCCCTGCCCCTTGGCCGCTTGGCCTCTGTCTTGGTTATCAGATTGACTGTCACAATACCTTAAGTGCTTCTGTTTGAGGGACCCTTTACTCTTCCTTAACAGTGTCCCCAAAGTGCAACAGCAGTGACGCGGAGGTTGACTCTGGTACTGTGTGGCATCACTGCTGCATATATAGGAACCAAACAATAGACATAGGGTTGGTTTCAGGTTTGGGTAGGACGCTCTGGATTGGGGTCCCGGAGAAGGCGTGGGGGGACAGGGCTTCACTTGAGACACTGCTGCAGGGGCAGAGGAGTTGGCTTGGCCTGCTGCTCTCCAAGCCAGGCCAGGCCCTAGTTCCAGACCCCACTGCCTCTGTGAGAATCACACAGAAAACCCGCACCAACCTCAGGCTTCTGATACGCCTCTCCTATTCTGCCTCTAGTGCCTTTCTTGGACTTCAGTCTCTCTTACTGCTCAATTTCTCAGTAAACTCACCGACACTGGCTCCAGGAGCAATCAACACCTTGTAATTTATCAATCACTCCATCAATAATTGCCTGCAGATGTAACAAAGTAACTAAAGGCTGGGTAGAAAGGGTGGAAAAAGAAGAAGGGCCACCCACTATTGTGGTGGCCCCCAAAGAAACGGAGACAGGCCGAGCTTGCTGCCCCAGCACCAGGGCTGGAGGGGCTGCCCGCTCTCAGTAAATAATTCCTGTCCTGACACCTAGAACCCAGGCTGAATACAGCCCTACCGAGCTCTCCATTTGCTGGTCATTTCTCGATTATTATCCCTAATCCCCAGAGTAAACCTCCAGCCAGCATTATCATCTCTCTTCTTACGCACGTGCAAACTACGGCGGAGGTGGGCTAAGTAGTTTGTCCACGATCACACAGCCGAGCGACGGCAGAGCCAAGATTCTAGCCATGCTCTGCATGACGCTGAGTCCATACTGGTTCCAAACAACGCCAAGGCCCTTTATGGACAATGCATGTTTGAGTGTGTTGGATGTCACTCATGGTAAGAAATGAAGTTTACATCTCTGTATGCCACTGCTTGTCCCTCTGCCCCTTGGGGTGCACAGTCCTCTAACTTATGAGCTTTCAGGGGTGGTATGGTCTTGAGGCCTTGACCCTCCCAGATTCATGGCCTCATCCCTGGTCCCTGGCTGGGGTCAAGCTTCAGCAGGGGAGGGATGGAGGGTGGAGAAGGAAGGGGTTATTCTCCCCTTGCTGCCTTCCTCAAGTGTCCCTTACCCAAGGCCACTGCTCCCCTAAGGTGGCCTTTTCTATAGGACCCCTGATTGGGTCCCTGTGACCTTGCTGCCCAGGCAAGATCTCTCGCCTTTGGGTCCTGCCTGGATGGCTTCCCAGTGGCCCAACTCAGTAGGCACCTCTCCATCAACCTTGCTCAACTTACCCAGATGTATGTACACCTTTCATTCCCTGCAGCAACCGTGGTGGGCTGGCTGGAGAACAGTAACATAGGATATATGCACACGCGCGCGCACACACACATGCACACCCCGAGACAAAAGCATGAAGAACACTTCTATTTTTCTTTGTTCCACCCAACTATTGAAGTTTATACATGGCCCTAATTTGGAAAACAAAAACACATCCATTTTGGGCTAGATATGTGTTAATCAACTTTCCATCCTCAAGGCAAAATGCATTACTTAAGTATTTAAAGGAGGACAGATGTATTTTGGGTCGTGGTTTCTCAAGTTTCAGTCCGTGGTCAATGGCCAAAGAGGGTATGGCAGAAGAAAGCAACTCACCTTTTAGCAGCCAGGAAGCAGAGAGAAATGGAAAGAGCCAGAGAGAAAGGGGCCAGGGACCAGATACAGGCTCTGAGGTCAAGTTCCTATAACCAGGCTCCACCTCCGACTAGCCCATTCAGTAGGAACCCATCAATGGGCTAGTGCCCAGGCAACACCAATCACCCCTTCATCCAATTGGGGAACAATGGTGATTAACATCCCAGCACCTATGGTAGGTTCCACAGGAATCGTACAGATCAGTCCTGTGTTTGTGAAAAAAGAAGCCGAGGTTAAGTAACAGACTGTGATGATCAGGGACCATTGACCCTGCTCCGGAGTCAAGGCCAAAAGCCTTTCTGCCCTTTCTGGAGGAATGCTGAGTTTCCCAGGGCTTCCTCTGGGCAGGAAGAACTTGTTGGGAGGCTGGCCCTTGCTAATCAGCTTGTCCCCTCGCCCTGGTACTTCCCAAGCGCTGCTCTTGTGCTGGTTCTCCACCCTGGCCTGTCAGAGCAAGAAGGGGCCTGAGCCATCATTTCATCCAACCTGCTCATTTTATAGGTGAGGACGCATGCCACCGGAAGTGTGATCTGCCACTAAATCAGCTCTCCTGATTCACAGTGCCTTGGCGGAGGGTGGAGATTAGAAAGAGATACCCAGCCACTCCTGCAGCAAAAGGTAAACCGTGTCACCCAGGGATCTGTAGCCTCCCAGAGAACCCCAAAAGGCAGGTGGCTGTGACCCATCAAGGCAAGAAAGTTGTGAAGCATTATGGAGGAGGAAAGGGAAGCCTTGGGGTCTTGACCTGATCGTGAGGGGCAGGAATAAAATTCAAAAATTTCCATTTATATTTATTTTTATCTTAATGAAAAAAGTCCTTTAATTTCTCAACATCTTGGCTCTCAGTATTACATCTATAAAGCTCATAAACCAATGCATTTATTTGGGGGTAGTATACAAATCCAAAAGGATTCTAGGCTACTCCCTGGGAAACTGGGGACTCTCATAGTGTGCTTAGTTTAAGGGGTTCCCCAGTTCCCAGGACAGGGCCAGCAATCTGTGTATTCAACAGCTTTCCGAATTTTGCCCACTAATGCTTGATAATGGTCACTCTGGGCCTTGCCTGTGCTTCGTGGGAGGACCTGGGATGGTGCATGAAGGTTCCTCCCCTAGGGAGCTGGGTCCTGCTAGCCCTGTCCTCTGCGCTGTATGCACAGGGTGCTTGACCAAGGGGTGAGCAGGGCTGACACCCTCCAGCATGTGTCCCCAGCATGCAGACTTCTCCAGATTTGCCTGCTGGGGGAGCCTGACCACTGTCCAGGACCAGACTGGACCACTGACACCAAGAAAGAATCTTTTTTGGGGGGAGGGGGTGGCAATTAATAAACTTATTTTATTAAACATCAAAACTTTACTTTGCATGCTTCTTAGCAAGAAATAATAACAATCAATATTAACAAACTATGCTTTCCACTTTCACGGTGTCCAATAAATTCAATGTTTGAGTTACATGTTTTTAAACCATTTTATTGCACTATTTTAAATATCACTTTAGGTGGTAGCAGCTGCCCCAAACTGAAACAAAGCCATCAAGAGTGTTATTCAATATTCTGACTGTAATCCAGTACGTTTTTGTACTTGGAATATAAACTTTTGGCATTACATAATCAAGCAAATAGTGGTGCATACTCTATTATTCAAAAAGACCTTATGCATTTCTCATTAAAAAATCATTTTGCAAGTGGCTTCAGCTTTTAGGGGAAAGAAAGCAAAGGAAACTGAGACACCCCCCACCATGACTGGATGAGGGTCAACAAAACACCCCTAAGATCAGCCAGAGCTTTGGAGGATCATGGTGACAGGGAACCCATCTTAGGAAAGGAAGGTAAGAGGGAAAGAGAGGAGGAGAAAGCAATGTGGAAAATCAAGCAGATGAGACAGAATAAGACAAACAGAGACTGGAAAAGCAGAGTCAGAGTCTGAGGAATATGGAGCCGTGGGGCTCAGAGAGGAGAGAGAAACGCGACAGGACAAGTCGTGATAGGGCTGGCCAATGACAGGGACAGTTCTGGCCTCCTGCCCCCAACCCCTTCTGAATGCAGTCACCCCTCGACGTCAGTGAGGGTTTACTTCTAGGATGCATCACAGATACCCAAGTCTGCAGACGTCCAAGCTGCTTGCATAAAATGACAAAGTATTCGCACTAACTTACACACATCCTCCCTACACTGAAAACCATCTCCAGATTTCTTATAACAACAGATGCAGTGGAAAGGTTACACAGTAGTTGTTATACTATAATGTTTAGAAGATAGTGACAAGAATAAAAAGAGTAAAAAGCCTATACATGCTGTGGTTGTGAATTCATGGATATGAGCCCATAGACACAGAAGCCTCTCTCTCTGCAGCATCTCTGGAACTTTCTCTGGCTAAGGTGAGGATAGTGTTCTGCTTCCTGTCTGCTGCTGTAGCACCCACAGCAGCACAGCCACGTGCCGTGTGATCCAGCTGTGCTTCAGCGTCTGGGTGATAAGCCAAGAAATGACCTGATGGGCTGCTTTTGCCAGGGTGCTTTCTGCTGTGGATGTCCAAGGTAACTGCCACTATTGTACCATCAGGAGTTCATCTTGGGAGCATTTGGGCTTTGCTGATTTTAATAACCAAGCCCTGGGATCTGCACCCTTGCGGGGAAAGGTTTAGTCTGGGGAAAGGAAGAGCTAAGAGCCCAGTGTCTTCTCCTGCAGGTCAGACAGGAGCTTATTTAAGAGAGGGAGAGGAAAAAATGCAAGAGGAACATTTGCTTGTTAAATTGACCATAGACTTTCTCCGCAATAATTTGTAGCCAGACAAGGGACCTCTTCAAGGTCGTGGGTCTGGCCAAGCCTGGGTCAGGAAAAGGACTTGGGAAATTCCAGGTGGTTGGCTTTTTAAATGAGTTTGCTGATTTCTTTAGGACTCGTCCATCAGTTGATGGATGTCTATTGTTTAATAGATGGTTCACGCCTGACTGGCCTGGCTCGCAGCCTGGATTC
Source organism: Dolichotis patagonum (assembly GCA_004027295.1). Taxonomy (NCBI): domain Eukaryota; kingdom Metazoa; phylum Chordata; class Mammalia; order Rodentia; family Caviidae; genus Dolichotis; species Dolichotis patagonum. The sequence continues at coordinate 31,924 of PVJX010014267.1, forward strand.
CTGGACCAGCCTTGGCCAGCTGTGTCTGGAGGGAGACAGAGATGGAGGCCCTGCCCTGGGACCCAGGGCCACAGAGGCACGGCGTGAAGGAGCAGGAGCCCCGCCCCAGGTCTAACACTCTCTGAGCCCTGGCACGGGGAGGGGGCCGAGGGCTGGCGCTGACTGCCGGAGCAGGAAGCAGCCTGGAGCTGCAGAGTTTGGAACTGGGCTCACATGGCCCGGCTTGGTTCTCTGGCTGGGCTACACCCTAGTCCCAGACTGCTGCTCTGCAGAGCAGACCTTGTGAGACCCCAAACTTGACCCAAAGCTGATTTCATAGAGTGCAAAGGGGCCTCAGAGAGCTTGAGGTCAACCACTTGCTTCTTCAGGTGAAGAAATGGAGGCCAGGGAGGTGCCCATGTCTCTGTACTCTCACGACCCGAGGTCCCGCCTCCCCTGCCAGGAGGGTATTTTATTGTTCAATGCTGCTGCCGCTACTGGGGTCCTCTGGCCCTGTGGGAGGGCCCTGCAAGGCATGACCGACCTGCATTTTATTCTCAAGTCTTATCACAGAACTTGGTGTCCAACAACTCAGGGTTTCAATAAATAAAGAATGAACGAATGACTTGTCAAAGACATGTATTTAGTGGTGGTAGCAGATCCAGGACACACAACACTAGCACTGGTTCAGTGACCCTCGTCACAGTGCCCACTCTGGGGTGACACAGCAAGGCTGAGCTCACAGCCATTTGGCCCCAGCCTGCTGGAGTTGGGGCCTGGTCATCAGCCTGCCTTCAGGTGGCTTTGGAGGCATCAGCTGCAGGAAAGGTGGCAGCACCTTCTGGGTGTCCCTCTGCTCTAGGGCCGAGGCTGATCCATCCTGGCCACACCCAACCAATGACAGAGCAGAGTGGGGAAGGGGCCTGGCTCTGGGGCCCAGCACCAGGCTCCTGGACCAGGAAGTCGTCGTTCTGGAGCTTCCTGGGGCCGCACAGCCTGTCCCTGCCACTCTAACCTCCTGCTCCTCTTACGCTTTTTCCAGGCACCCATCTAGTAAAACGCAATAAACCTCAAGTGTGCCACCCCGAGGCCCTGGGCCTGTCAGCTAACTACAGGGTCCTGTGAGGAGCCAGCAGATCCAGGTCGAGGGCCAGGCAGCACCTGGCTCCGGTGAGGGCAGACACACAGTGCCCCATGCTGTGACTTCTGTGAACCCTGCTTTGTCCAGCATTGCAGGTGCAGGAGACAGTGCCCCTGGAAAAAGGAGGGGCAGCACGACTGTAGTCCTTGGCCTGACTCATACACAGTGCTGGGGGCTGGGCATAAAAACACAAGTATCTCTGGGTGCCATGGTGCCACCTGTAATCCCAGCTACCAGGGGGGCTGAGGCAGAAGGAGTACAAGTTTGAGCCCAGCCTGGGCAATGTAGCAATTTAGCAAGACCCTGTCTCAAAATCAAAAGGGCTTTGGGCGGGTGGCTTAGTGATAGAGTGCTTGCCTAACACGGGGAGGCTCTGGGTTGAATCTCCAGTTCCATTGCCCCCACCAAAGCCACTGCTGCTGTCCTTTGCCGGGCAGCTCTGGGTAGGTGATGAGGGGCAGGGCTGGCTACAGATAGGTAGGTCAGAGCTCCGCAGAGACTGCCTTGCTCTTGGGGTTCATCTCTGGATTTCAGGAACACCCTGGCCACCTGCCCACCACAGAGGCTGAACCTGGGCACCCGAGGATGGTCTACTTGAGGCCCTGCTCCCCCGGGAGAAGGTGACGAAGGTACGCACTGTCCTCCGTGACTTGTGGAACTCTCCTCTCCTGGACGTGCAAGAAAGGCCACTTCCCACCCAAACCTAGGTCATCGAGTGCCCTGGGTGACCCCCGCAGCTGAGACATTGGCTAGCACTAAATACAGAGTTATTACCCCAATCTGTCCTCACCGCAAGCTCCAAGTCTAGCAGGGCAGTTTCCACCTGGGTGAGGAAAAGTGAGGAAGTACGGAATGTCTGGATCGCCTTCAGCCGTGACAGTTCCTGTCAGCGGCTGCCAAAGTGTTTCTGGAAAGTGCTGGATGGCAAACAGTTTACCTTTTATGTCATAAAGTCCGTGTCCCAGATAGTCAACTCTGCTATTGTGCACAAAAGCAGCCACAGAGCATATGCCACAGACACAGTCGGAGCCCTGCTGCTGAAGAGCTGCCTGCAACACGGGCAACACAGGCCAGCGTGGGCTGCTTCGCCAGCTCTGCGCTGAGCCCCGTGAGACCCACAGATAACGGGAGCGTCGGGGGCCAGCGCTGGCCGCGTCCCGGACCTGCTTCTCTGCGTCCTTCTGAGGCACAGCACTAGATTTGCCCTGGGGTCCTGCTCCTGGGCCATTATCTCCCATTGGACTTGGGGGTGACAAGGGGATGCAGTGTGGCAGCCCATCACCTGGCCCGCGGTGACTTGCTGGGGGGGCAAGTGAGGACAACATGATGCAGTTTGGGTTGGCGTGTCGTGTGACTCTTGCTCTAAAGAAGAAGTTTCCTCCTCCTCCTCCCCTCTTCTTCCTCCTCTTCCTGTTCTCCTCCCCTCCCCTCCCCCTGCCCCTCCTTCTCCTTCACCTCCTTTTTCTTCTTCTGTGGGAACACCTACCTGTGTAGGGTGCTGCCCTGGTCATTATTGTGCTGTAGAGGGGACAGGCCAGAGGACGAAACTAACCCGGAGTAGCATAGAGCCAAGGGACTCACAGAGAACTAGGACCAGAGTCCTGCAGACGGTGGGTGGGAGTAGTACCTGGGTCAAACTACGCCTGAAGGCAGTCTCTGCAGACTTTTCAATTATGAAGCCAATCAATTGTATGTCACCTAAGACATTCAAACTGAGTGTTCTGTTATTTTCAGCAAAAGGGATTCTGGGTGGTGTCATAAGGAAACTCAGGAACAAAAGAGACCCTCGCCTACTGCAGGGTCCCAGTGCAGTGGATCTGTAGTGGTAAAAGTTCAGGACATGGTTGGCAGGGAAATCTCAGGAAGAGATCTGAGCATAGGTGATTCCCTTTGAAGGGGTTCTGGTTAGGTCACCCTAAAATATGCCTCTCTGGAACCAGGATCATTTTGATCCAAAGGAAGTGATAAAAGGAGCTCTCTGCCTTCTTCTGATGCATGGAAAACAGAACGTAAATTCCTGTGCACAGGTGCCCCCCAAAACATACCTCCTAGACCTGAAGAGGCTCAGACTTGGTCCCTGAAAACAAGACACCAGGAAAGGGTCCACACAACCAGCCCCTTGGTCCTTCTCAACCACTGGGTTTTCCCATTTATTTTCCACCATAATCCACCATCCAGGAGGCCCAGAGTACTTTTTTTTAATCTATAATCAATTGCTCTTTGCTAACATCCTCTGTAAACCCCCATTTTTCCTCCCAGCATGAATTACCACTGTTAAGTGCATAATCTGCAAATTAATAAACTTGGGTTTGTTTTTTCTCCTGTGAATCTGTCTATTGCTTGACTTGTACGGCCCCATGCACTGAACCTAATGGATAAGGCAAAGAGATTTTGCTTCCCCTAAATTTGTTCTTCCCCAACCCAGACCTGAAAAGGGCTGGATGCTCCAGAATCCACTTGTGGCCTGAGAGTAGACGCAGAGGCCAGAGTTCCAGGGGTGGTTTTTCCAGCCAGGAGAGATACAGACCAGGCCGAGGGCCAAGAAGAGAAAGAAGGCGGCCTACCTTTCTCCCATCTCTATCGCATCTGACAAGAGAACAGAGCTGGGCTGACCAACCTTGGAAACTGGTATAGACCCTGAGGCGTCTTGATCAGCGAAAGTCAAGAGTTAAGTAAATCTGTTCCACCCCCTGGCTCAGGACCCTGGACTCCTGCTCTTGCTCCTCTGCTCCCAGCTCTTGGCTCAGCTTTGTCTCCCAAATGTCATGCAAATTGCCGTTCAGAAGCCTCCGGTGACAGGTCCCACTGAGCTGACTGCAAGAGCTGCAGATCCCAGGAGAATACCACCACGTATCATCCCACTGAAAACGGGGAAGGCCTGGCGGCCAATTAGGCCTGTGTTGTTTGCGCCAGATCAATCACAGTTATTAATTACCAGCTACAGAGAGCAGAACTGTCGGTACTGACACCTTCTCATTTGGGGAGGTGGCTGCGCGCCTGGAAATCTGAGAACCCAAAGAAAGGCGATGAGCTGCAGGTCGGCCAGGTCGGGGAGCCCCTCCGGGTGGGGTCCTGAGGGACCCTGCCCACCAGCTGGAAGGATGCAGGGGTCTGCCTTGGGCCCCCCATGGAGAGTGTGCTGGTGGTGAAGGCGAGGCCTCCGCTGCCCTCCTGGCTCTGCCGTGATGTGCAGGGAGCATCAAGGTGGTCAGCTGGTCAGGAACCCAGTCCCTATCTGTCCATGTGGGATTGTTGCAGAAGAGGTGTTTCTCAAGGCAGGGAGGGGCACTTTTGACACCCGAAGCAGGACACGCCTAGGTCACACTCCACAGGGACCACGCGCTGCCCACTGGCACATTTGCAGTACTTGGAATCCCACCTGCCCCATGCCAGGGGTCCCAGTCACTATGGCAACACAAAAGCATACACCCATGCCGGGTGACAGTACTGTCCCTGCCAGACTCCAGGAGAGCGGCCTGGCCTCTGTGGACTTCAGAGTCCTCCACTAAGAAGTGGGGGTTCTGCTGCACCTTCCCCTTGGAGCAGAGAGGATTAACAGGGATGGCAATTAAATGAGATGTAGCACCTAAAAAATGAAGCCAGCACCTGGCAGAGAGTAAGGACCACCGTCACCCAGTCGAATTGTAACTGTCGCCCAACATGACAGAGGAACCAAGTATTTGCTATCCAGCTTCAACCCTGCGAAGTCTAAACGCTTACGTTTATTTAAAACATGAAAACTGAGGGCCTGAGAGGTTAAGTAACTTGACAAACTTTGACAGTGTGTCGGTGTGGTCTCCCAGCCTCGCTCTTGGGGGGTGTGATGAGGACAAGCCTTCCTGTGTACCCTGTTTGTGAGTCCAAGTATGGGTCAAGGGCTTCCCAAGCCCTGCACTGGCTTCCCTGGATCTGTGGCGTGGAGCAGGAAGGGAGTGACAGAGTTGGAGACCAGGTCTGTGATAACCGAGCTGGCAGCAGGAAACGGGAGGTTGCTCATGTGGGCTGCACCAAGGTAGGGTGGCAGGAAGGCTCTGGCGGAGACCACTTCTGCTGCTGCCTGGGCCCCGCAGAGCTTGGTTCCTGGGCAGAGGAAGGTGAGACAAGACAAAAGTTCTCACCAGCAGATGCCCAGAAACCTGCCAGAGCATTGCGGAGAGACTACAGAAAGTTCAGAGCAGCCCGTGGTGTAGAAGTTACAGCCCCTTCCCTATTAGGCCACGCATGACCCTCAGGGCTCACCCAACAGGTTCAACTCATATTCATGCCACCTCCTTCCCAATCATCAGACATACTGACCGTCTTTCTGTTGTTCCTCTGGCTACCTCAGGGCCTTTGCACTGCCAGCTGGCTCTGCCTGGAATGCTTTTCACCTGATCTTCACATGCCTGGCTCCATCTCTGTTCAGAAAGATCTTCCCACACTACCCTGGGTAAAATAGCCATGTTGTCATACCCTCCTCCATCAGTGGCACTGACTCTATTTGTTTACCATAGTTGTTCTTTATTGTCATCTCCCACAACTGGAGTCAACTTCCACTGTCACAGAAAACAGACTGGACACAGGAAGAAATGGCACCAAGGAAGTTTAGGAGGCAGTTTATTACAGAGGTGGGCTTCGTACTAGGATTGCTCCTAAAGAACCAGAGCCTCACCTAGTGGGGGGTCTTGGGGTTTTTATGGGGAAAGCAAGGGGGAGACACAGGGCAAATTTAAGGCCTTATGATTGGAAGACTGGGTGACAGCTTGGGTTGCTAAGGGAGTTTAAACATGCTAGGTTACATTGCAAGGCCATCAACTATATAGAGCATGCTGCTGCCTGGGCCCGGCAGAGCTTGGTTACACAAAGAAAAAAATGTCCTGTTACATTTGAAGCTACATTGCAAGGTCGTCAGTTATACAAAGGGTAAAGACAGAGGTTACACAATGGACACATTTTAAGTTACATTTTAAGCCTACCTGTTAGGCAAGCTTACACGAAGAAAGGAATTTTCTGTTATCAGGCTTGTCTGGACAGGGACAGGTCCACTTGGTCTTGGTGTTACAGGCAGTTGAGTTAGATAGAAATATTATAGGCAGTCAGACAGGGCTGGGCCCTCAAAGGAGCCAGTGCAGAAGACCAGATACCCTGCAACTGTGGGGCAGACATACGCCTCCTATTGTGGGCCACCTCACAACAAAAGATCAAACAAATGCACCCACATCCTAAGAACTGGTATTCTAAGTAGGTCTCTATCGCCCTGAGGAAGCCAGGAGTCACTAACCCAACTCCTAAAGGTTCTGTTCTATATTCATACCTGCTTGTTACGTGACTCTCTTCCCCATTTGTCCCTGATTTAATCAATTTTACCTGAGCAATTAATCTTACTGCTTGACTACAGTTCTGTCCCACCTTATATCCACCTTGTGAGTTCCCATTTTTCCCCACCATGGACCTATCTCACTTCATGGTTTTACTCTGTAAAAGTCCCTAGAAAAGACAGAGTCTTTGGCAACCCACTCAGGACCCCTTCTGTCTCTCTCTCAGACAGAAGCTTTCTTTCGCCTAATAAATATATATATTCTGCTCTTAACCTCCGCTGTTTCTAAAACTCATTCTTTGATTTTAGAGAACACGAACTTGTACCAGACATCTAGTAGGTGGGAGTTTCTTTCCCCTATATCATTGGTGGGCATCCTTGGCAGGCTTTATTTAAAATTTTAATTTCCATTTCACCACAGCAGGTCTCCAGGAAACCAGAGATTCCATCTGTGTTTTCAATATAATGTTCAGAGCCTAAAACAGGGCTTGGTGCTTTAAGCATCCCAAGATTTATCAAAAGAACAAAGGGTGGGAGGAGATTGGAGATATGGTAAGGAAACATACTTCATTCTTAGGGAGCACTGGATTAAAAGGGACACAGCCCCATCCTTGGGGAGCTCCAGGCTGAGAGGTCCCAATCAGTTGTGGGTTCTTTTACTCAATTTAGATAGAAATCAGGAATCAGCAGTGTAGAACTTGGCAAGTAGCCCTTCACTCTTGGCCCAGTAGTGCTGGACCCCAGTGCTGCCAGCTAACACCAGTGAGGCCTGGGTGCCCTCAGTCAACTACCAGTTGCTGGTCTCAGTCACCGATCTCTGTTATGTGACAGTCTCTGGAGCTCTTCAGGTTTAAGGGCCTCTAGAATTTGCAGTTCTTTTAAATGTGATCCACACTACTTAGAGTAAAAATCCCAAGTAAATTTAGACAACCTTTCAAGCCTGTGCTAGCCTAGAAATAAATTATGAGTAGATTTACAGCCAGAACCCCTGGGGCAAGACTATTTGAATAGGACCTGAGGACCCCATCAGTCACCAGAAAGAGCCCTCCCAGACCCAGGAGACGAGTATGGGAGACGCTCTATTTATATAGCAACTGCAGGCTGATGATTGGTCCAAATTCAAGCCCGCTGATTGGTCCAAATCAGTCTAAACTCTAGCCTTCGGATCAGAGCCTACTGATTGGTCCAAATGCAATGCCGCTGCTTAGTTTAGATTCCAGCCTGCTGCAGTCAGGACAGATGTGAGAGGGAGAGGGTGTGAGCATCCAAGATGGCTGCAGCTGTCCTGATGGCAGCTCCGTGGAGCATCAGGAGATATGAGCTGTTTGCTGTGGCATCTCTGAAAAATGATGGGGCAAAAACCTTGGACTCTTCAGAGGGGAGAGCTGTGTTAATCACAGCTTATTGGGATTTGGCAGTGTGAGGGAGACAGTGTCCCACATGAGGGGGTTTGTCTGTAGGGTACCAACTCTGTCCACTAACCAGAACTAATGGCCTGCCTGACCAGAGAGGAGGTGAACATGTTCAGCCCAAATCTCCTTCTGCAGGGCCCATACCTCCCAGCCCCTCCCCGGGCAGTAGTATAGATCCACATCTATACTACAGAGCGAAGAGTTAGCACAAATCATGTCCCCTTTTCCCTATGCTCTCGTGTCCGCCCTTCCCTTCCCTCGCATCCGTAGCCCCAGCTCTAGGATCAAAGGCCAGTGCACAGCACACTTTACAGTCTCTGAGTAGCAGCTGTGGGCGGCAGCCCAGGTCGACACCCAGAGGCTCTGAACTTCAGAAAGGATAGATACATAACCTCATAACTCAAAGGAGAGGAACGGTGGAGAGGAGACTTTTCTAGGTTCATGTGGCAGTGACTTGATGTCATGGCTGGAATGTGAACCAGCAGCTCCTGGGTCCCCAGGTACCACCATGGTCCCTTCCTCCTCCAGGCTCTCTTCTTGTCCCCCTGGTACACCTGCCTTCTCCACCTTGGTTCTGGGTTCACATTGTCTCAGTGCCTGCCATGTTTTGGGGTCTTCCTAAGCTGCCACCAGCCCAGCTGTGGCATGGGTTAGAGACCCATGAAGTCTGAGGTCCCCCATGTGAGTCATGTGGGAGGGGCAGTGACAGCAGTGGGGAAGACTCCACCCCCCAGATAAGAATCTGCATCTCTCCCCTTATTATAGACAGGACCTTGGAAATATGGTCCAAACTTTTTGGACTTCAGGCCCTCCAACCATCTCGCCACCCCCATTGGTAAGGATGTGATGGTATGATATGTGTTTGGGCCCAGACAGGCACCAGCACATGGGCCCTGGGTAGCTGTGCCACACCCAGACCCCCCTCAAAGATCTTCTCAGCCTGTGCTGTGCATGGTGCGACGTTCATCCTCACGAAGCTGGGCAGAGACAGGAGCTGCTCCTGGACAGAGCTAAAGCCCCTGCAAGGGGAGGCCTCCCTGCCGTGTGGAAACAGGCAGGCTCACAATGGGCCGACATGCACGAGTGCATTTTCTCTCTCTCCCACAAAGGCAGTGCCCAGCCTGCACCCGGCCCAGGCATAAGCTTGATTTTCTAAAGTACATGTTTAGGATTCTACTGATGCTTTGTTAACTCCCAGTCAAGTCACGACATCAAGGAAAGAAAAACTCCATTTTCTAAGAAGTTGAAATGGCCCTTCCCAATTAGGCAGTGGGCTCCAGGAGGGGGAGCCGGGCGGGCAGCCTGGTGGAGGCTCTGCTGTCTGTGTGCTGGATTTTACGAGCCCAGCTGATGCTCTGAGCTGGGCTTGCAGCCAAGAGATGTCTCCTGTGTCCCCCACCAGGTTGTCCCAGGACCTCCTGGAAGGGACTGAGAGTTGTCCATTTCTAGCCAGTTACTTGGCTCCCTTCCTGGAATTAGCAAAGCCTCTGAATATGCCAATCAGATGTGCATGTACACAAGGACATCTGTGCAGGGTCCCCACGTCCAGTCACTACTCAGGCTGCTTCTCATAGACAGACTCTTCCATCTTCGTGTGACTGTGTCCAGCAGGTCCTCTCGCTCCTCTGGTGAGACAGATGTGGCTTCTTTCTCCTCCAGTCTCAGCATCTCTGTGTCCACTCCACTTGGCAGATGAGGTGGGAGGCTGCCGAGCCACGGTGGGGACCAGGTCTGCAGACTGGCCTCCTCCTTTCACCTCTGGGCACTGGGATGGAGCACAGTGAACTTGGACAGCCACACCAGAGACAGAGGCCACCCATCAGGGCTCTGGTTGACAGCCCCAAGTGGACCCAGCCTTTCCACCCTTCCAAACAAGGTGGCAGACGTGTCTGAAGTCATCCTGGACCCTTCGGGCCAGCCAAGTGTCATCGAGAAACCTCAGGGGGCACCGTGAGAAGCAGCTCCAGCCAGCCACATCTGCTCCAAGTAACTAAAGCACATGATCCTGAGAACACGGCTGGGGTGCGTGATCACACAGCGACAAATAAGCAGAACAACCACCATTTAAGGAGGGGACAACAGGGTGCCATTTAACAGATGAGAATCCTAAGGCACAGAGAGCTTAAATAGTGTGCCTGAGGTCTCACAGCTACTAGCAGCAGAGCCAAGATTCTAACTCAGCCCGTCTCCAAACCCCATACTCCCCCAACATAGGATCAACTACTCCCACAGCTGTCGACGCCTCCTGATCCTTCCCACAGATAAATCTTCTGGATGAGAGAGCTGCTGTGAGGCAGATGCTAACTACTTAGGCTGGTCCACACTCATAGGAAAAGTGCTCAGTGTTTGTCAGCAGAGTGGAATGGGGGAGAGAGATGGAGGGAGAGAGAGAAGGAGTGATAGGTGGATGACGGATGGATGGATGGTGGATGGGTAGATGGATAGATCAAGGGAATGAAGCATAGAGGGAAGAAAGATGTACAGGCAGATAGACAAATGGACTGACTTGTGGGGGCAAATAAAGTTTTAAAAGTATGGTGCACCTAGAAATGCTCATGACATAAGATTATCCCAGCTACCGTATCAGGAGAGGTGTGATGAAAACGGAGCGCCTGAGGTGAGGAAAGCCCTATGCCAGGCACAGGGCAAGGGCCCCTATTCCTAATCCTTGGATCTTGGCCAGGGACCTTTTTGCTCCAAGGCCTCAACTCATTGAGGGGAGCAGTTACAAGAAATAGACATAGCAGGAACCTGAAATGTCTAGCCACTAGCTGGACACTGATGTCACTTCTAAATGGCTTGGTAACCCAGGCCAAAAGACAAAAACACTGTAGTTAAGAGTTCTGACTTTGGGGCAAGGAGTACATTGGTCTCCTGCAGCCAGAACTAACAACCTCCAATAATTCTAATGTGTACAAGGGTCACATCTGGTCCTCAACCAGACACCTCCTCAACCCCCAACCTCCAGACCATGCACCCCATATTTCCACCGTTGGTCCACATCATTTCCCCCGTGATTCTCAAAAGTGCATAGGCTTCAGTCCATTCACGTCTCAAATGTGAATCCTTTGTCCTGCAGAGCCTTTGTTTCCTCAACAGAGGTGCTTGTAAGATTTTCCAAACCCACAGAACCTTCTAGAGAAACTAAAGTCCCTGAGTAGCTTCTAACATAACTTTTTGCTTTAAAATTCTAGGAAAACAAAATGATTCTCATCATCATGCCCAGAAGTGTTTTTCCAGGAAGAGAGATTACTTTCAACCTCAACCGAAACGTCCGTGGGGCTGTAAGTTTTCTGTAGCCCATGGCACGGAGCTATAGTAAGTTCAGAAGATGTGGTTCCCCTGATGCCAGTGGTTAGGTTAGATAGTTCCTGGAAGCAGATAAAAGAAAGCAAACATGTTTATCTTGGAGAGATGAAATTTTTTTCCAAAAGAGTGGTGTCTGCTCAGAATTTAGGAAGAACCATTTGTCATTCTGGGAGGATTTATTGCTTAGTTGCTCATATAAAGATGTTAGACAACAAACCCCCAAATGTTCTGTGTGTCATTAATCCCGTAAGAGTGACCAGAGAGAAAATGAGAGGACATCCATGCTTTTAGCTTTACACTGCTGTGACAAAACACCTGATAAAATCGACTTAAAGGAGAAAAGATGTGGTTTGGCTTATGGTTGCGGAGGTTGCAGTCCATAGTCGTTGGCCCATTGCTTGTAAGTCTCTGGAAAGGAAGAACCATCATGGTGAAAAGGTGTGACATTGGAGGAAAGCAACTCACCTTGTCACATCCAGGAAGCAGAGCCAGCAAGAGAGAAGAGAAGGGACCAGGGCCAAGATACCACCTCATAACCCATTCTTCATGGCTAGCTTTCATCGCCTCCTGAATTTGTTACGGTTTGTATCTAGATGTCTCCCCAAAGCCTCATGCAATCATGGGTGGAGGGTTTTGAAGGTGGCTGGATGAGGGTGTGACACTGGGGTTTACTGTGTGATGCTGGGATTAAGGGGGAGGATAATGGAAGCTCCAATCTAGGCATGGGTGGCATGGATAACTAGGCTTACAGCCTGGATGGATTATAAAGGAGGGAGGGAAGCAGTTCGGCTGCTCTGCCTCAGGCTGTTTCTCCTCTGTGATGCTCCTCTGCCGTGCTGCCCTGCTTTGGAACCAGCTGACTGTGGGTCAAAATTTGTACAAACTGAGCTGAAATAAACCGGTTATCTTTTAATGTTGGGTGTCAGAAATTTCATCTCAGCAATGAGACAAGTACCTGAGACGCCATTCGTTAAACTATGAAGCCATGGACGGGTTAATGCACAGGTGAAGTTAGCACCTTCAAGATCTAATCACTTTCCCAAAGCCCTACCTCTAAACACTGCTGCTTTGGGGTCCAAGCGCCAAAGTATGAACCTTTGGGGGTCATTCCATTTCCAAACCATGGAGCACCCAGAAATGCTCCACCCAGGCAGATTCTCTCAGCCGGGTCTCTTCCTGACCTCACCCTGACACAAATGCACCGATCGCTCTGCTCAGGGACCAAACTCACTTCATTTCTAGCCTGAGTAAAATGTGAATCACGGCACAAAAATGGGCAGACACAGACAAAAGGCGAAGATGGATTATTCTTCGAAAGTTATCACTTCCCAAACATCTGTAGAGGCCTCTCCAGGGATGGTGAGATTGGGGAAGGGAACAGCTAACCCAGGGCTCTGCTGCGCCCCAGTGTACCCCATCCTCCTCTCCACTGCTCTTTGGGCTCATCCTGTCCTGCATCGTGACATCTATCCTTAGAGCCCATGCCTTCCTGATCCCTATCTCAGCAGCAGACCCCTGGGGACTGCATGTTACTCCCAGCTCAAAGATTTGCTCTGTGGCTCTGGACCCAGTGGCCTGGACTCCACTTAAGCCTGTCACTCACCAGCTGTGCAGTTTCCAACAAGTTACCAAGTCTCTCTGTGCTTGGGTCCTCCTGGGTGACATGAGGATAACTGTCCACCTGATAGGACTGCGGAGGGGAAACAATGATTGTTCATTGTTATCATTCTGCCTCCTAAAGCTGCGAGTTTGAGTCTGGGCACAGGAAGGAGCCCAGACTGGTTCCTGAACTGAACTGTGGGAACAGGGAGCTGGCTGCCATCCACTGGGCTAGTGGAGGTGCAGAGAGACAGGAATGCAAGAGGTTTGGTCCAAGGAAATATGGCAGCCCAGGAAAAGGGGCAGTGTGGAAGTCTTGCCAATTCCCATGGTTTAAATACCCCCACCATGGCAGATTTCTAGCTGCCAATCTGACATCATGAGATGCAAATGTGAGAAGAGAAGCTTGGTAGCAAACTACAATGTAAGTCTCCCCTCATTAGGAATCATGGTGCTCTTTGCAGCACATTCCTACCCCAGGGCCTTTGCACTTGTGGTTCCTTCTGCCTGGAATGCTCTACCCTAGATAACTGGGCATCCTTCCCCTATCTCTATCTGCATTATTCAAAGACCTCTCACCATTGGGATTAAGGCAGTCACTTTCCCTTCTCTGCTGCTTCCTGGCTTCTAATTCTGTTA
>PVJX010014268.1:0-45313 GCA_004027295.1 Dolichotis patagonum
ACCTGCACGGTGCCGTTGACTCAGGGTGCCAGGAGAACAAGGAACTCCTCCTTTCTCTAAGGGGGTGGCTGAGAGTATGGCAGACTTTCGGTGGCCTGAAGGAGAGAGACCCTGGCACATCGGGACCTGCACGGTGTGATTGACTTGGGGTGCTGGGAGAACAAGGAACTCTCCCTCTCTCTGGGGGGTCAGCTGAGAGTGTAGCAGACGTTCGACAGCCTGAAGGAGAGACACCCTGGTGCACTGGGACATACACCGTGCAGTTGACTTGGGGTGCCGGGAGTACAAGGAACTCTTCCCGTCTCTGGGGGGTGACTGTGATCCTGCCTGCATGTGAGCTGAGAATCAGACATCTCATGTCCTCCTGTCCTCCATCCCATGTCCCCCCTCCCCTTCCCCCTTGCCTAGCAAGTGGGAGCCAGTGAACTACACATCTTGTGAAAAGATTGGCTATGTTATTTAGTATGAGCTCCCCATATGCAAAGATAAGGACAACTATTTGGAAGAAAACAAGAGACAATATGACAGATAGTGAAGATCTCTGGTTGTCTAGCTTTGAAATTTATGCTTTCTTATGTCCCATTCTGTTCTGTTTTGTTGTGTTTAATTTTGCTCCCTTTTAAAAAAAAAAGTAACAGCTGGAGAAGAGCCAGAGAAATAACAGCCTGTGTTATTTATGACTGTGAGGGGGAGGGGAGGGGTAAGAGCTGATGCTTTCTGAATCTAGACCGGGGTGAGTTAAGGGAACTTGAGAGTTGGGTTAAAGCAAGGCACAGAATTGCACATAAGAAACGTGCAAGCTGTTCTGCCTGCCTTTCCATCAGCATTTTCCTCCCCACATTCACCACAAAAAAACCAATGGTGGGCACGCACAAAGTAGAGGTAAGCAGATGTAGAATCAGAACCCCAATTATGCTCTTTACAATTCTCGGCTCCCCCCCAGGTTTGCTAAAAAAAGTAGGAGTACCGTAATCAACTATCACACCTGAGTTTCAGTGTTGCCAATGGCACCACAGAAATTAAACAGGGCTGAAAGGGTACCAAGTTATGAGCATCTATGAACACGTATGTTCAGGACATACAATCTTCAGTACAGACATTGGATTTTTCAAACAAAACAATGCTCAAAATATGTAGATACGGTGACTCTATGACGATATGAAAGTAGGGATGTCTGGAGAAAATCCAAGCGCTCAAAGGCTTGAGACCAATTTGCAAGGTCTTTTGTAAGATTCCACAGAGCTGCCCTCATTAAAGTGCCTCCAACTATGGCTTTGAGAACCAGGGGCAGGTACTGATGGCCACAGGGCAGGCACGTAGGTGACCACCTGCTTGCTGACAAAAGGATCATAGGGAGCTCATGCCTTGCCGCCCCTGCCCTGCCACAAGCACCCACAGTGTTTCCCGTTACCTCTATGTGTGGATGGTCCTCCGGCACATTGACAAACGTGGGCAGGCGCTTGCTGAACCACATGGCAACATCTCGGTTCATGTTGACGGCAAAAGGCTCAAAGCCCTCTTGGAGGCCACACATGGTATAAAACTTGAAGGTACTGGCATCTGTGCCGAGATTCATGCGGCCAATCTGAGACAGCCCCAGGCAGCAGATGGGCACGAATCCTGCAGAGTAAGGAGACACCTGCTTCAGCCCACAGGTACCATCCTAGCCGACTTGGTGTTTCCTTAAGGGCTATTAGTCCCAGTAAGAA
Source organism: Dolichotis patagonum (assembly GCA_004027295.1). Taxonomy (NCBI): domain Eukaryota; kingdom Metazoa; phylum Chordata; class Mammalia; order Rodentia; family Caviidae; genus Dolichotis; species Dolichotis patagonum. The sequence continues at coordinate 1,710 of PVJX010014268.1, forward strand.
AGATGGGACCAAGATTTGTCTTTTTCCTGGCATATAAAATCAGCAAAAGGAAGCCATCCGAAGACTACCACTGTCCTCGGTAGATGAGTAAGAAAAGCGAGTTTTGTTCAAACTGATTCAGAGAAAACATTTATCCTTCTCTGATTATTCTTAGTATGCAAATAAATATCAACTAGAAGAGTTAAACCTATAAGAGAAAAAGTGGAATTCTTTATTGATGCCTTATTTAAACATTGATCTTAGGCTCTCCAAAATTTTAAATACTACCCAAATTAAAACAATATAACAAACGTAAGGCATGATTTAGCAGATTTTGCCTCAAAAACATGTAATTATTGAGATAATGGATGTGTCAATTTTTTATAGTAGTAATCTTTTTTATGTCTCATGACATTATATCATATACCATAAATATATAGTAGAGTTTAGTTTTTAAAAAAGATTTTTGCAAATTGCTTAAATTTTCCAGGCTTTAGCATCCTTGTCAACAAAATAAGAGTTCCAGCGGTATTTCACATTTTCAGAGCTTGGAACGCTAGCTCTATAATTCTGCTGGCTTATGTCCTCCCATCTTCCCGGCCCACTGTCTTCACCTTCACAGGAAAGCAAAATTTCAATCAAGGGCTAAAGAAAATGCCTGTCTCCCTTCCTAAAGCCGCTATAATCTCTCTCAGCTCACTTCTATATCCTGATCCTATTTAAAAATCACCATTCAGAATAGACCAAAGCAGTTGAAATTGTTTGGCATTTTTGCTTGTGGGTTATTTATAAATCATAATTGTGGACCAACAAATCAGCAACGCAGCAAAAGCACCAATTATCCTGGATTTGGGAGGATGCAGGCGATAGGCGGCTGGAGGACAGCTGGGCTGCACAAAGGAACAATTCTTAGGCCACTGGCAAAGGCAGAAGTTGACTGCTACAAAGGAAGCTGGCATCGCTCTGAGACAGGAGTGCTTCTGTCAGGGGGAATTTAAAGGTTACTCACACGAACTCTTCCATTCAACAGTGAGGACTTTCATTCATAGACACCAAGGCCAAAACACACTCTTCCTAGTGGGAGTACTCCTTCACTATTACCTAAGCCAGGAAGTTCCATACGTAAATAACAAGTATGCAGAGAGTAAATCTCTCTGGAGCTAATTAGTTTTAGAAATTGTGGACGTAGGACAGATGTTTAATACCATTTCTAAATAAGAGAGAATACTAAAATAATGACAGTGACTTCTGTACAAAGAGCTTCCTTCGGGAACAACTGGACTAGACCACTAGTTTTGCTCCTCTACAGAGAAGATGAACTGGTCCGTTGAACAGGCCCTGTTCACACTGCATTCTAAAAGCTGATGTCTTTGGCATTTTTGTGCTAGGACCTGTGATAGATTAGGCCTTCACCTTTCTATAAGCAGAGATTTTTATAAATAATATGACTACAGTATAGAATAAAGATCTAATGTTAGCAAAATTCCTTGGGTCTTCATTGGGACATATTACGTGCCATATGGCAATAAGAGAAAAAAGAAACCCTTTATTCACAAGAAGCTTAGAGAAATGGTATAAGAAAGAAAACAGAAAAGGTGTTATGAGCTGTGTCTAGATGTCTCTCCCATAGCCTCGTGTGGTCCTAGGTGGGGCTTTTCAGAGGTGGATGGCTCTAGAGTGTATAATGCTCGAATTAAGCATTCGATGCTGGTGTGTAATTAGAAAATTAGTTCCCTGATTGGTCTGGCATCGTTCTGGGAGTAGCTGATTGGGAAGCACTCCCTAGACAGAATATAAGACAGAAAGAGCGCTGCCTTTTCACTGCTTAGTGCTTGGTACTTGGTTGCTTTGCTGCCTTTGCCTGTCACGAACTGCTTTTCCTCTACAGTGCCTCTCTGCCATGCCACACTGCCTCGGAACCAGCCAGATATGAACTGAAACCTCTATAAACTGTGAGCCAATTAAATCTTTGTTCCTTTAGCTTTGAGTATCAGGTATTTTGTCTCAGCAATGAGAAAAACAACTAAAAAAGAGTAAAATTTCCTCTGTAAACTATCCCTACTTCCAAGACAGTCTTTTGATCATCTTGCTAAGGAACACCATGACTCTAGTAGTTTTATCTTGGAGCTACAATCACAAAACAGTCCAGTCTTGACATGAACAGAGAACAGATTGTCTTAAGAAAATATCTGTCTTTTTTTCTTCTCCATGAACCCAAATGGTAGGATAAGAGAACAGCAGGTATAAAAGCCTGAGTGGGAAACAGCAAATAACTATTGGGACATCTAAATAACCTGCTAGTGCAAACCCATTGACAATGCAAAGGGAGAAAAATAATATTTGTGTGAAGAAACTTGGGCTTCTCATCATTACTAAGTGTTGGTAGAAGGGACAACATTTTACTGACGATAAAACTGAAGATTTGAAGAGTTAACAGACTGGATCCTGGTCATGAGGAGGGCAAGTGACAAAAAAAAAAATGACATCCCACATCCTGTGAGTCACATGCCAGCTGCCAGACATCATGCAAGAGAGAAAGGGAATGTTAGAGGGGATAAATGCCTCAGATTTAAACAGCAGCGCTGTCTAAGGACAGAGGACTATATGCGTCACAGAGCAAAGTGCTACCCCTGCAGGGCAGGCGCCAACTCTGCAGAAAGAGCTGAAAACAGTAGGGAACATCCAGGGATGCAAGAGCAATGGGAGGCAAGAATGTTGGTGATCTCGGGGGCCTATGTGGGTGCAGCTGGGTAGCTCTGTGAAGCAAGAGAAGAGAGGCTAAATCCAAGGTTTCAGCCAGAAGAGAAAAACACAACCTGAAAGGCAGAGGAAAGGTGAATTTCCACAAGGAACCAACATGTTCTCCTGGGAAGATTTGATAACTGGATACATTTAGTCAGTTCTCTTCCCCTGGCCAAGAGGCTCCAGCTACTGATCCCCCATTTCTTTACTCAAGGTATTCACATTTCAGGGAACTTTGTAACTCAACATCATAGATTACGGGGGTACAATGGCATAATAAACTACTAATAAGTGTGATTATGCTAATGTCCTTGAAGAGATTTGAAAAGAAAATGTGTAAACAGCATTATCTTGAGTCAAGACATGCACAAAATTCTCCCCCTTAGGAAAGGAAGAGCAAGAACACATGCATTTAAGCTTTGCAGAGGTTGCCAGGTTCTGTTAAACTTGGCATCATAAGGCCCCTCCTGGTTTTGTGATTATAAGGGGCCTGGAAAGAAAGTGGTGGTCTAGAAATGCAAATGACAGTTACACTTTCATTCTGTTTCAAACTGAAGAAGGCACGAAGGGGAATTATTAGTACGGAAGAAACTGAGGTCTTAGAGAAGTGATTAGACCACCCTTGAGGTGTTTTTTCTGAGTCCTGAAATGGTAGCACGTGTTTTACTCCTTTTCATTTCCTAAGCCTCAGTCAAATGGAGTTCAAAGATACTTCCATAATGGCCAGAGCCTGGCGGAAAACCCAGTAAACCAGGGGCTAGGCTGCCCTGCGGCAGGCACTTTCTGATGCACACCCTCGATTTGGAGAGAGATGGGTGGGGCCCCTTTGCACCTGTGTGTGTGTGTGTGTGTGTGTGTGCACGTGCGCACACACACACACACACACATTCACACACAGATGACTGATGGCAGATACACTTCTTGTAAATACTTGTAATTTTCTGCCTTCTGAGGAGCTGCCGACAGAGCCGGGGAAGCTGTTAAACTGGACTGGCACAAGGGCAGCAATGGCTGGGGAGGGGGCCCCTGCCAGTATCAAAGCTGGAGTGGGAGACAGGAAAGTCTCTCAAGGAACACCACCAAAGCCTCTCCCACATGTTAAAGCTCAAAGTTCAGCAGCTGTTGAGAATCATATCTGCCTCTCCTTTAAATGGAGGAAAAGAGAAGGCTGTTAGGCCTTCATTTTGGAGGGTCTTAAGCTTTGAGACACCTTCAGTTGACAACACAAAGAGCTGTGATGGTCCAGGGCAGGGGCCAAAGCAAATAAAAATGATTACAAAATATCTAATGATGCATATACAAGGAAATCATCTAGGATGCAGAAGAAGATGGAGATGACAACTTACAAAATAACCCAGGGAGCAAAACAGCCACATTCCTACAGTCTGTCCCTCCTCCTTCCCCCCAAGGGCTAAAGACTTCCTGCTGAGATAATGGCCTGAAACAAGGCTGGCAAGCTGGTGACCAGAAGAGCACAAGTATAAATGGCATTATGCCTATGGGCGAGTTACAATGCGTAAAATGTTTACTGACATTTCTAACAACTCAAGGCAAGAACTGTTGCTTCTGCCTGCTGCAGAGAACACGAGACATTATGTGGTTAGTCCAGGCCTCTGGGCTACTGCCATCGAAGAATGGCACGTCAACCTTTCAGTTGCCCTTTGCCAACTCCTGAGCTATCAGAGAATTGCAAGACCCTTCTGATTATTTTTGTCTCTGTGCTATTAAATTGTGATGTAATGCTACAGTATAATGTGTGAACATCTTGCAGTACAATTCTATTCTGGAATAGTTTCCTAATAATAGACTTTGTTATTCCGAAGGTCAAACGATATTTTTGTATACAAAAGGACTGTAAGGCCTCTCTTTCATTATGTCATAGATAATCTCTGAAAGCAGAGCTACCCGAAATCATCTCTCTGCTTGACAGCCTTCCTCTGCTCAAATCCTGTCACAGTCCCCTGTTTCTTGAAGGATGAAACCCAAGGGTGCTTATCCCAGAGTAGGCAACAGTTTCCTTTCTTTTATTTTAAAAAGAAAAACAGAAAAAAAGGATAGAAATAACACAGAATTTTAAGAAAAACAGTAAGAAATCAACACTAGTTAATATATTGCATATTGCTATCTTAGAAGTAGTTGTTCAGGTTACAAGATCTAGGCATAAAAAATAATCAAACAATCAATGACAACACAAATGTGTGCGAGGTACATAGCTATACTATTAATCTCTGTTAGTTCATCAAAAAGGCAACAGTCCTGATTAAGAAGCCTGAGACCTGGTATTTGAAATTCTTGTATCAGTGATGCTAAAGTTTTTAGAGACTTCACCAGTAGCCGGCTGGGGCATGTGTGCCATAGGTTTGCTGCCACTGGTCTCTACCTTGTCTACCTTTCTGGCTCTATCATACACACATAATCTAAATCTACCATCTTTCTGCTGTGCCACTTTCTCTTGAAGATCCCTGATGCCACGCCATTGGTATAATATCATGGAAACACACTTCTCAGAGGCAGACATTCTGTATTCTTAATTTAACAATCAAGTCAAATGCTATTCTTACATTAAATTCTGCCTTAGTCACTTGCCATTTATAATTCTCTGGCTTCTCTTACTGATTAGTCACCTTTTCATACTTCATCTTATTTATTCTAAAACTACAAAGCTAGCCTCTTAACCCTGCTCCTCCTTGCACGAGCACATGCCTTAGAACACTGCTCCTCAGATTAAAGATGTGCACGAATCATGGGGTCTCTCCTCAGGATGCAGATTCTGGTTCTAGTCTGCTGCAGGGCCAGTATGCAGCATTTCTTACAAAGCACCAAGGTTTTGGATCTTACAAAGTTCTCATCACTCTGCACAGCACACACAATTTTGATTTACTCTATCACTGAAGACTAATAGATGTATAATCCCGTGTGGTTCACACAACAGTGGAGCCAGAAAAAGGTCTTGGTACTCTTTCTACACCAAGACGATTTTCCTAGGGGAGGAGCCGGATCTTCCAGTTCTTCATTATTCTCTGGCTTCCAGAGCCAGTGCCGCACACATGGGTATTTGGGAAGCGCCTGCTAGTTGCCCACACTGCTCTGATGTCTGCCTCCAGCTCCCTCTCGTTTGCCTCTGACCAGCGCTGAAGCTGATCCCTATGCCGGCAAACTCTTCCAATCTCTTCAACGGGGATTTGATTTAAATTTTTAATTTTAAATTTGACCCCACCTGGTTTTAATAATTCTGTCTCTTTAGGAGAATGAGTTGCAACTTTCCTATTTTCCCACATATTTGGTGCTTAGAAAAATCATTGAAGCTCCTAGATGGTGCATTTAGATATGCACATTACAGATAACAGGTGTGCGTGTAAAAACTGCACAAACCATTTATAAAACTAAAAGCATTACAAATAAACAATATTTCTATCATGTATAAATGGTTGCATGTATGTGTGTTCACTTGCCTATGAAGTTACATATTTTTAGCTTTTTAGGCAGGAGCTGCTTCTTTCTGTACTGACTTAGGAATCCAGAGTTAAAAGGACCTCTAATCATTTCCAGAGGGGGAAATGAGGCCAAAGAGGTTAAAGTCAACTAAGATGTCCCAGGGGAAAAGGCAGAATGACAGTCCTGGACCCCTGCTGGGCGGGGGGCAGCAGCTCCTCCTGTACCAAGCAGAGAATGTGCCCACAACAGGTGGTAAGCCACCATCACTGAACCTTATGTCTTGGAAGAACTTGGAATTTACTGCATCTGTCCTCCACTGTGGCACAGATGATGAGAGGAAAACCTAGACAGGCAAACAGAGGTACCCTGAAGGCTAGAGTCTGACAGGAACAAGTCTGCGGACTTGTTGTCCAATGCCCTTTCCCCTATATGCCAACAATCTTGTGTACTTCTTGTGTACTATATAGACAGAAAAAATGAGCTCTAGCTGCTTTTTCATGGAGCTGGAAGCACTGCTCTATTTTAGACTATGCATGGCCATTTGGTTCCACAGCATTGCTTGAATTTCAAAATAAATTATATTTCATCCAAAGGAACAGCTAGGTCTAATTTTATATTTCAGGCATTCTCATCAAAGCATCAAGTTCAAGGACACACACACTGCAGACGGGCAATTTAAATCAGAACAAGAGGCTAATTCTTTAATTTACTGATTTTCTCTGCTGCCAAGGACATTAGTCCTTATACAATTTGCATTTCCTTTACAATACTGGGAAACCTGGAAAGCCGAAAGATGACAAGGTGCAGGGCAGGGAATTAGAGGAGAGCTTCTTGGTTAATTCTGGAAGCTGAGAATTTATTTTTATGCTGTGCACACTAGCTATCACTATTACGGACTCATCAAAAATGTTACTATGAGGTCTAGTCTTGGGCATTTGAGTTTCAAATTTGCAAAGGACAGTGTACCCTGAATACGGAGGTAGAAGGGTGCACTCAGCTTTCCCCGGGCTTTCTTCAAACCCATGGAGTTGGAATGCAGGCAGGATGGTAGATTTACCATTCTCAATCTCATAGTCGGCGAAGGCAAGTTCAGAGCCTTTGTTGGTGATCAGCAGCTCCCCATTCAGTGTGAAGATCATTGAGGCATCATCCAGGTTAATCATGCATCCGACCACATCGCCTGGCTGCCAGGTTCTCCCAAAATACCCACTCCCTTGATGCCAACGCTGGCCCTACAAAACAAGATGCCAGGGCTTAGAGAACTGGAGGCCCTGTAGGCCCTGAAAGTGGAGAAAGAACATGACACATTATCAACTGGCAGTGACACATGCCTTCTACAAGGACTCACCTCTTTCCCCCTTTTCTACAGGGAAGAGGTCTGTCTCACAGGGCATCCAACCAAGAGACACAGGCTGAGCAGGACAGCCTGAGCCGTCTGATTCTCAGTCAGCTATTGTAACAACCAGATTCTCTCTAGGACAAATTGGTAAATTTCCCCAAATACTGGCTACATAGAGATCAATGAGTTGCCTGTGGAATGGAATCAATGGGTTTGGGTGAAGGAATAGATATAGAGGTGTTTACACTGAGGATTTGGGTCTGTATAACCTCAAGGATTTGGGTCTACAGTCCTTTCCTCTACCAGAGCAACTTGACTGTTTACTTAATGTCTATTAGCTAATGGCAGTGGCTACTCGCTTTGAAGCCTGAGATCCAGGCTTTCAACCTCTGGGAAATGTACGCAGAGGGCACTCTTTGAAGACAAGCGAACTCTATACACTTACCCTGCTGCCTTCGAACACAAAGGCTTGGTCGTCAGCCCCTAGCTCAATGTCTGGCCGGCAGCCTGGCCTGGCCCAGCCGACCCGCATGTCTCCTCCAGTCACTGCTTCAAACTCGAAATACCACTTTCCAGATCTCACCGCGTAAGACTGCTCTACACGGAAAAACCGAATCTTGTCTATACTGACTTTCTCTACAGTTGGATCCACTGTTGTGAGCAGGAAGGTGAGTTGAAGGTGGAGTGGGGAAGAAAAAAGACAGACTTTTAATAATTAGGTAGCATTCTCTAAAGGAACTTAATGATAACAACAAAGATGGCCACATGTCTTCCATCATGCAATGGACAATAACTTGGTAATAGACACTTCAGGGCCTTTATGTCACAACAGTCTTACGGGATTGGGGTGAAAAAGGCTCAGAAAGGTTAAATCACTTATTCAAAGTCACAGAGTCCATAAATTGAGGTTAAAAGATCTGAGTCCAGGTCTTACTCTAAAGTCTTCCCATAAAAAGCTTACACTGCACCTGTGGCCTTGTATCCTTCTTGAGGTAAGGGACAACATGTATATGGGATACCATGTCTATCAATTATAACCTGGTGATTTTTTTCAAATTACATAAACTACAGTATATGATTTTAGCTATAAAATTCAGCAGATTGCTTATTATTGCCTGCATCCATTTAAATGGTCCCGGTTACAGCACTTAATTTTGAAAGATAAAGAACAGGTACTCAGGCAAAATATTACTAAGGATTTAAGTTGTTACCCAGTGGCCATTGGCAGTCAATTATAGAGAGAGGGTTCATAAACTGGTGATTTTAATCAATGTTAGAATTAAACTTGGTCCTATGATTACTTGATCCAAAAGTAGGCCACTGTTTACATGCAAGGAGTATAAAAGAAATAAAGATGACTTGGTTTTATAGCCAGTTATCCTGAAAAACTTAGCTGCTCTAAAAGATAATGAGTTCCCTGTGGGACTGGGTCACAGACATGCTCAGCGCTGAAACACATGCAAATGGGGCACTGTTTTACAGCAAGTGTGGTCCCTTCCCCTTTTTAAAACACATATATTTTAAAAAGGACCATCTCTAAATGCACAAGTTAGACCTATTTAAAGTTAGCATTTCACCAGAACAGGGTTAATTGGGACCACAGAGAGTGAACCCTCTTGGCTCATTACCAAGTTCTTGGTCTGATGGCTCAATGTTATACCCATAGCCGACAAACGTCCGGATGGCCTCACGCAGGCTGTCCCTGTTTGACTTCTTCGTACGCTCATCCAGCAATGCATACGGCACCAGACGGGGATTTCTTTTGTTCTTCAGGTCCTATGTAAAGCCCGAGGAGAAAGATGCCAAGAAAACATACTTCAATTTCCCAAGTAGCTCGTCCTACTCACATGTTCCTGGCTGCCTCCTGCTCCTCTATTAGCTCCTCCCTAAGTGCCTTCATGTTTAGTAATGTACGTGTTTGCTGTTCCTCTTCAGAATGAGAAGAGTATAAATGGAAAAATGTTTACTAATGCTCAAAGCTGGCATTAAAAAAAGCCACACATTTTAATTATGTCAGGCTGCAAGTAAAAGGTGTCATGAAACTGATTAGAAGCCTCCCTTCCCAAGGCAAGGCAGATGGGATTCGTGTAACTGTTCCCTTATGGAAACTCATGCCGCCATTTAAACAATAAGTGCATCTTCCATGCAACGGCCTCTTAAGAAGTCTTCACAGAGAAAGATCAGAAAAGGTCGCAGAGCCAGAATAGACCTGTTTCACTGCAAAAGGCACACATCTGCAGTAGAGTCCTTCTCAGGTCCTTTAAGGAAGGCACAACTGTAGAAGAGGTCACCTGAACCCCTATGTATGATGTGCTGTTTGAATCACCCTCCATGGTTTCCATAGCTGCACTCTTCTTGGCTTCCAAATACATCCTGGTTTAGAGGATCAGATATGAAGTAACACAGCCACCCCTGAAACTTTCCTGACACTACTTCTACCATTGGTGATAACTAAGTTGAGGAAAGTCTTTTAAGGAAAAAGGTATGTCAGAGGCTTGGGACCAAACCCTGGCTCCAGTCTCTGCCTGATTCCTTGCCTTTGCTTGGCTGTTAGGTTTCTGTAGAAGCCAAGAGCTATGCCTAGGAATCCTTGGCTGAATAGACTGAAGTAGGGGGCATAGACTTGTGGGCAGTATGGTTTACTCCCTTCCTAGGACAGTTTCCCTTCTTTTTTCCCTCACAGTAGATATTTGGGATCATTCTGAAAAATCTGCTGATACATGACATTAATTTTTGTGAACCTGCTATTGACCTTGGAGAGTGACATGAGAACTCAACTCTATAATGTGCCACAGTGGAGAATGAACTAAGATGCAGCTGGTAGATGCACACACAGAGTGGTAGAGATTATGAGTGAATCCTTAGCAAAGGGAAAGGTAAACATCCATTTCTACAAAACTGGATTCATGCCTAGAGTCACTGTCACAGTGACCATTACAAATTCCATTCAGCTCATGATTCCATAAATAATAAAAGCACTGCAGAGTGAGGGATAGAGTGCAAAGGCAACTTTTATCTTTCAAAATAACACCTTCCAAAGCAAAATGGCATTTTGATGGATGATCACGTCTCCTAACTTTTCCAGCATGTCTGGCCCAGTACCTCTTACCTGCTGAATGCCGTAGGTCCATCCTTGTTTTATTCTGTCTTTTGCCCAAACATTGTGTGCATTTTCTGCCAGCTTGTCCACTAAAATTTCTTGTGGTGGTAACAGTTTCACATCAGACAAATCCAAAGGGGCTGGCTTATAGCCATTGGTCATCATGTAGCTACAAGTGTATGCAAAAGGATATATGCATTTTAACAGATCTGTGTGATTTTCAAGATCACATAGTCCTCTGTGTAACTAAGGCTACAGTCAGAAGTTCCTGTCTTTGGTGGTGGATAGTTAAACTTTATTTCAAGCCCACAGAGGAATCTTCTAATCTACCATTGCTCTGGCCAGTGTATCGTACAGATTTCACACATACTTGGCAAGTGCTTTACCATGAGCTACAACTCCAGGCCCAATGGAACAGACTTTGAAGGAGACTGTTGGAGAAAATAGATGATCATTACAGCTCTGTCTTTATGTCTAGGAACACTACATATATGCCCTATGAATGACAGGCACATTCCCCGTTTTATGACATTACTTAGTGCCTTCATCCTACTTCAAGAACACAAAATGTTAAAACCAGATCAGCAAAGACCAGACCTTGAGTCATTTTTTTTGAAAGTCAGCAAAGAAAGGTCACTCAGTCTTAAAAAGCTAAAGCTTTACTTTTGAAGTTAAAACAAAAAAATAATGACAACACAGAATTTGTGAGCGTGAAGTGCTCACAGTGCTAGTTAACTGTCCAGTTCTGGAGCCACAGTCTCAGATGTCTGTCATCAGACAGGCAATGTAAGGATGTGAAGGAGCTTAGTATGAGCCAGGTAGATGGACCACATAAGTGGAGGAGGCAGGACCACACTGTGAAGTGACTCTAGAGTACAGCTGATCACAGCCATGTGGGAATGTGAGTCGAGATGCCTATAGCCTCAGGGCAACTGCCACCTGGACTTTGGCCAGAACTGAAATGTGATAGTCCAAGAATCACTGTGTTCAGCAGTCTGAGCAGTGTGAAACACAGGGTGTACTGTAGGCAGAAGATATTGTTCTGCACCTGCCTTCTCAGAACGCCTGCTGCTGGGTGGAATCTCCCTAATAAGCTCTCCTTTGCAACAAGAGTTTTGTGTAAGAGTGGAGCTTGGCAACTGGGAACTTAAGAGGAAAGACAGAGAAGATAAGCATTTGATGAAAGCTGACACTGTCTTGGTTCCAAAGTAACTATGACTGTGTGTGTGTGTGTGTGTGTGTACATATGTGCACTTGAAGTTTGCACACACAGGAGTAAGCAAAGGAGGAGGGAGCTGGTGGAGGCACTAGTGGGCAACTGTCAGAATGTAGGAGGACATGTGATTTTGTCTGAGTGCAGGGGATGGGAGGGATGGAGATGTAGGGGGCTGAATGAACTCTTGGCAGAGACGTCTATTTCTGCAAAAGATTTATAAGGTTGGTCCAATGCCAGAGGAGTGAATTGTTGTGTCTATGAACCATTTTCATGCTCCTTTGCCAACTGCAAACCAAATCCAACCAAGCACAACACACCCATCTGAGGTCTCCACATCGTCTAGCTCAAAACTAACAATGGTAGCGTTAGGTCTAGACAGAAGGAACAAAAAGGAGAGAGATGTTGAATATTTCCCTCTCAGCAGGCTCTGTCTGAGGGCTTCATTGGTGCGTATGTAAGTGGAGACTTCCTTACTGGTGCCAGCATGTATCTAGGCCACCACCTGGCTTTGAACAGGCCTCCACCCTCTCAGCTTAGGCACTCAAGGTGAAGCATGATGCATTGAGCTATTAAAACAGTACCTACTTTTTGGGCAGTTTGACCTTCTTGAGGTCCTCTTCAGCAGCTGGGTTAACATGAGCAATGTGGCAGCCCAGGGCCAGGAGAGTTCTGTGACATAACAGAGGAAGAAGACTAGTGTCAACTGTAAGAAAAAGGACAAGAGCCCTAACCTGCAGTTGAGCTGATAAACCTGGGCAACAGCCGTTCACTCACACCAGGGGTTGGCAACTATTTTGTGTAAAGGACCAGAAAGTGCATGTTTTAGACCTTGTAAGCCCTACGTCTTTGTCACAACTACTCAACCTGCCTTTATAAAGCCCAAACACCATATTATCTGTGGTTACAGACAGCATTCCCATCAACCAGTGAGCTTGGCTTTGTTACAATAAAATTTATTTATAGAAACAGGTAACTGGTCTGACTGTCTCAGAGGCCGAAAGTTGCCAGCTTGTGATTGGATGATAGCAAGCACAAGAACACAAAAGAGAATCTTCTTAATTATTCCTCTTGGGAACATTTTCCAGTTTATAAATTCACTTTGAAGTATATTTGGCTTCTAGCTTCATAGAGCAGACAGGATCCTAATTCCTAATCCACGGGTCAGCAAATATCTCTTGTGTGTTGTCCAGCTAGTGCCTTAAGCTGGGCTTGACACCATGATAAACAAAGCTCGCCCTGCAAGGAGCACCAGTGTAACTGAAGATGTCACCTAGGTGAGCCTGTGAGACAGCACCTTTCACATACTGTTACATCAACAGATGCTCGAATACTCTGCACTGTCAGAGAACAGGGAACTGCAAAGAGAGGCCAGGTAATGAACACAAAAGGAATTCCAGGAGAGACACCAACTTGGAAGAGTAAGGTCTGAGTCTTACATGGTTGGGGTCACAGGGTTGCTTTAAAATGGAATTTTAGTGAATCAGACCACGTTTCCTGTTGGCTTTTAGAAATGGCTTATATTTTTTATTACTTGATTTAAGGTAAATTTCAAGTGGTTCTTGGTCTTTTGATTCTGTTTCTCTTCTTTTTATGTCTCTCACACTTTTCCCGGTTCCTAGAAAATAGCAAATGGGCTCCACAGAAATATGTATGCTAAATAATAATGGTATATTTGTTATGCACTTTACTAGACCCTCTCGTGACATGAATAATCACCATCCTCCTTAATTTATCAGCATGTGTCCTGTTTTCAGGCCAGAGTGACGTATCTTTGTAGTTTAGTTGTAATGCATTAAATCATCCACTCACTGTTTAGTCCAACTTCATTTCAATTAGACACTCACTTTAAGGTTTCAGTTGACATCTGCAGGTTATAATTCTTCTCAGTTTCAGGGAGCTTTGAAAACTCCACGAGGCAGGGGTGTTGTCTTTTATTGTCATCTCGTATCTAGGTGACAAGATAAGAAAGACTATAAATGATGTTTTGACAGCTGGTATTGCACTGGAAAACAGCAATGAACATGCTTTGAAACATGGCCTGGGCAACACATATCAGGTAGGACAAAGGCAGCAACTTGCTGATGGGTGGACGGATGATCTCCTCTCGAGGAACTGCTGCACACAGTCCCCGAGTCACCAGCGGCTTCTGCTACGCAGCTTTGCTCAGACGTCTGCACTTAGAACACACTTCCCAGGAAAGCAGTGCTACACACGGTAGCCACACTTCTGCTGAAGTCACTCTAATGTTCCTTAAGGGCAGCATTCTTCAGCACATAAAGGACCACACAGGCCTAACCAGAGTCCAATGGAAATGAAAAATTGGCCACTTGAACAGTATTTGTAACTCTAATTTTCTAGTTAGCCACGTTAGAAAAGCAAAAAGAAACAGGTGATAATTTAACCATATATATGCAAATTATTATCTTACTAATCAATATAAGAATATTTAATAGACATTCTATATTATGACTTCACACTAAATGTGTGAAGTGCAGGGTGCATTTTACAGTTACAGCAAATCTCAATCCAGACTAGCAACTTTTCAAGGCTCAGCAACCACATGTAGCTTGGGGTTATTGTCCTGAACAGTGTGGATCCAAACATCGACTCATTCATTCTTCATTCATCCATTCGAGTAAATGAACTCCATGACAGTCACTGAACCAGACCTTAGGAGTTTAGTGGTGAGCACAGACAGTATCAGGCTCATAAACAGAACAGTTTAACAGGGACAGAAGTGGAATGAAATATTCATAGGACTACATGTAAAATTCTAGTTTGCTGAGTTCTCCAAAGGAGTGCTCTGTGCTATCACACAGGCACAGAGCAGAGAGATGGTCACATAGAAAGACAGTCTTTCATGGTAGTTGTATTCATACATAAGTGTTAGAGTGCAGGGCTTTTTTAGTAACTAAGTGGGGTATGTATCATTTGAGAGTGTCAGGGTCACAGGAAGATTCAGAACTCACCTGTCCTTCTGCCTTCAGACACGACCTTATACTTACCACAGAACAAAGTCAATTTACATTCCATTTAAAAATACTTTCTAGTGAAAGACATCCCCTACTCTGAGTATCCATTAATCTTAGTGATACATCTAAAAGCCACGGGTTCCTGGCTGCAGATAAATAACAGGGTGTTGCTGACCAGAGGAGAAGGCAGCAGGTGGCAGGAGGAGGGCTCATTAAGTTCCCATGCCGTCCAAGTGTGTGAAGCACCCTTCCCAGTGACAAGAAAACCCAACCCCCCGCTGTGGGCTGGTCACTGATCCACACACCTTGCCGAAAGTCCAGCCCAGCTCTATTTTATTCATTCCCCAAAGCTCATGGATGTTCTCAGCCAGTCTGTCTCGGATCTTCTCTAGGTGAGGTGGCAAAACAACCTAAAAAAAAAAAATAGCAGGTGAAAAGTCAGAACTAGAAGGATGTGATACACTGGGCTCCATCACAGAATCTGTAGGGGTCAGATGTCCCACTGGAGTTCCCTGGCATGTCACCGAGCAGGGGCTGCTCCCTGCCATGTGCCGCCAGCCCTATGCCTCTCTGCTCCTTGGGGTCTCTGCGACCACACCTTCTTGGCCTCCCCTGCAGACATCTGTGTGACAAGTGATTCGCATGTGTGTGCCCCGCTTATCTTACTGTCTCACTCTATCCTCTCACCTTGAAAGACCTTCCCACCTCCACCCATAGGTGGTCAGTTACTCTAAGTCAGTGTACTTCTGCCCATGGTCTTCTCCAAGTTCAGATCCACATTTTCATCAAAGTGACCTCAGTAAGCACCCAGAGCCAGAACCATCAACTTTCCTTCAAAATACTTCTCTCTTCTTGATTTTATTTTCCTGTTTTGCTAAATGGTCTGCTACTTTCTTAAGCCTGGAAACTAGGAGGAAGCCTAATTTCTTCCTCCCCATTGGCATTACCTTCTCTTTCAATCTGCCATGAAATCTATGATGCTTACTCCTGAGTCTTTCTGAAGGATCTCTTCTGCTATATCACATTATTTTCTCCCTGGACCACTGCACATGTCATCTAATTGTTCTTCCCAACTCCCCATCAATCTATGCTCTTCTCTGTGACCAGAGAGACAAGTGCACTACAAAAAAAAACAAGAAATCTATAAAAAGATCACACTAAAACACTGCTCAAGTGTGTTTTCCCAAAGTGCTCCATAGCATTCCTAAGAAAAGACTAGATGTATTAACCAGGTATATAATGCTCTTTTTTCACTGAGGTCTCCACTAACTCATGCTTTTCAAATGTCTTGAAATTGTCCTCAAAGACCACACTGTTTAGTATATATTAGCATGTGTTTATATTCCATAGTGATTACATTCCTTGCGGGTAGTTGGTACATGTACATAACACATTTTTATTTTTTTTCATCCATTTCCCCTCCTCTCCTTCCTCTTTTCTCCCTCTTAAAAATATTTATCTTCCTACTTCTTATCTTTTATTTTTCTCTTATTTGTATTTTAGGTTTCTTCTATCAGAGAAATTTCTGTAACGTTAATACTTCCATGTCTGATTCGTTTTACTTAACATTATGGTCTGCAGGTGCATCCATTTTCCTACAAATGGCTCAGGCTTATCTTTCTTTATGGCAGAGTAGTACTCCAATGTGTTTAAATACTATGTTTTCTTTATCCATTCATCTGCTGATGGACTTATAGGCTGCTTTGAAGATCTAGCTGTCATAAGTTGTGCTGCTATAAACATGGGTAAGCATATATCACTATAATACAATGTCTTTGACTCTTTTGGGAAGGCATCTAGAAGGGGAAGACCTGGGTCAAGAGGATCTTCTCATGTTGATAAATCTCCATACTGATTCCATGGTGGTTGTATTAGTTTACATTCCCATGAACAATGCAGAAAAGCTTCTTTCCCCCTGAAGCCTTGCCAGAATTTGTTACTGTTTGATTTCTTGATGACAGTCATTCTGTTTGGCATAAAATACAATCTCAGTGTTGTTCTAATGACTCATGGTGCACAATTTTTCATGTATTTGTGGGCTATTTGCACTTTTCCTGAGAAGTATCTACTCATTTTAGTTGCCCATTTCTGACTGGGTATTTTATTTAAGGGGGTTTAGTTTTTTTGAATTCTTTACATATTCTGGATTATTAATTGTTTGAGGGCTAACTAGGAATTTTTTCCCCATTCTGTAGCTTGTCTCATTACTCTGTTGGTTATTTCCTTTGCTGTGCAGAAGCTTTTTAATTTGATGTGATCCAATTTGATGGGTTTTGATATTATTCTTGTTCCAGTGAAGTTCTGTTCAGAAGTTCCTTGCTTACAACTATGTCTTTCATAGTGTTTTTGTTTTAATATTTAGATCTTCAATCCATTTTTATTTAAGTTTCATACATGGTGAGAGATATGGGTCTAGATTCCACCTTCTGCATGTGGGTGGCGAGTTTTCTCAGCACCATTTGTTAAAGAGGCTACCTTTCCTCCAGTGTGTTTTTGGCTTCTTTGTCAAAGAGGTGGGGTTATTTCTGTACTCTCTATTTTGTTTTATTGATTTACACATCTGTTTTTGTACTAGTACCATAATGTTTTCATCACTGTAGCTTTGTAATATAATTTCAGATTTGGGATTGTGATACCTCCTGGGTTATCTCGTTCCCAGGATTATTTTTGCTATTCTGCATTTCTTTTGAGAGTCCTCAACCATTTGTTCCTTGAATTTAGCTCCCGTGTCACTGCTTTTGTGAAGCCTCCCTGATAACCTCCAGAGAGAGTCCCTCTGTGTTTTCCTGCAACTTTATGCCTATGATAAACTGAAGGCCCACTTTCTTATCCAGTTTCTTTAATTTGCTGTTGTTACCATTATTTCCATGCTTATTGGCTGACAAGTCCCTATGAAATGGGACATTTTGTGTAAAAATTGAGATTTCTCATTTCTTTTGAGTCTTGGAGGATGGCTACCCCTGGACCCGCACTTGCTTGGCAGCTATCGGGTAAAGCCAGACACCAGTTGTCATTTTGGCGGACCCTGCATCTGCTTCATTCTTCACCTGTGCCTCAACCACCAGTCCTTGAAATCTCACCTTCATCACAATGAGCACTGATCTTTCATTGTTAAAGTTCTGCTCTTAAACTAACCCTAGTTTGAGAGGGGTAGAGAGATGCTCACAGAGAAAACACTGTTTTGCCAAAAAAAAAAAAAAGTATCAAGTCAGTGAAGTCTAAAAATCACAAGGGAAAATGTCTGCATGGTATAATTACTATTTGCTTTTTAATTAGAAGTATTTTTTTAAAAATCCAATTTAATCTAATTAAGAAAGTCAAAGTGGCATGATATTTGCATAAGGAGCATAATAGGGAAAATATTAGCAAACAAGTTATAACTGCTAAATTTTGTTACTAATAAAGGTTACCTGTTTAAACGAAATGCACTGTAGTTGATGACATACTGAAGGTGAATTACATGTCACAGGAACCACGCACTTCAGTAAAAGAGAAAAATGCAGCTGACTGGTGTGGAAAGAGGCCATCACAAATAACCCCTAACCATAAATTCAGGGACCTCAAGGGCAACCACCTGGTGCAACATAACGCTGGCTGACTCACTGCTTCCTAGCAGTCTCCAGTCCCCAGGGGAAGGAGCTGGGAGTTGGGTGCCCCTCCCAGGGCTCAGCAAGGAAGTGGGGTGGCATCCAAGCAGAACTCTAGTGAGGCCAGGCATTAAGTGCTCTACTTAACAGTACTTAGCCTGCAAAAAAGGGTTAATGTGCCCGGGGAGGCTTGACACTGTACCTTACATTTAACTTCTCCTTTGACAGTAATTTCAAAGAATGGTAGGTTCTAAAACATTACAAGGTCTTATTAAAGAGAATAAATTGTTCCATTCCCACAAGAACTTCCCCATGAATTGATTACCCGGCCACATGTCCATAGTTGCAGGGTCCATGTGCATTCAGCTCTGAGCCTACTGTCAGTTATTCTGGCTTGTGGGTGTATCTCTGCTGCTTGATGACCAAATCTTCAATTCTGTATGTTCAGACAATTCTTTTTATTTTTGGATCAAGCCCTCCTCTCTCCCCTCATCAAAACTTTTTCTCATTCTTTTGAACTTTTTCTGGGTCACCTTCCACCAGGGAGCCTTGTCTGAGTATCACACACATTTCTGATGACCCAGCAGGCAAAGGCCGCCCACTGTGGACCCGGTGCATGCTCCTGTTTCTGCACACTGGCACAGCAGCCCTGGGTCCACAGGGAAGCTACTCTGGTCCTCGGCCCTCAGGCTTCTTGTCTTCAAATATGCCACAGTGGCATGAGGATTATCTTGAGGCACAGACATCTGGGACACAAATGAAGTGGGAAAGAGCATTTTGAAAATTCCCATTATCTGCTTAAAAGAAGAGCTTCCCGAAAGATTTCAATGGTTCTTTCCAGGAAATGGACTCTTGTCACCAAGAAGTGTTGGCGCCACACCCAAGCGCTGTCACACACGATCACAGCTCCCCATCTGTTCTCCTAAAGGACCACATATCTTTTCTTAAGGTCAGCTGCTTTCCCAGAAGTGTCCATATCCTCCCCACTTTCCCTTGTCAGATGGTACACGAGCTTCAAATACTTACCTCCTCCCCGAGTCCTGAATCTCTGTAAACTGTACAAGACAACTGAACTCTATTTTTCTCTTTAATCTGTTAGGCTGAGTTTAATTCACGGGCTCCCAGTTGTAGAACATAGGAAGGTAAAAGACACGTTTTTCCTTTGCAACATCTAGAGCACACTGGAACACGACTATCCAATCCTAGGACAGCTCTTGGTCATGAGCATCTCCCAGATCCCTACTGACCTTCTCTCTGCATGCAAGGAGCTTCAGGAGGCTCCGAACCAGGCAGAGAAATGCTGCAGTTTCTGCATCACAGGGACTCACTATCACTAACCACATGAATATACACATATAGTTGCCTGTAACAGGGCTGATGAGAGGGGGAAGAGGGGAAAGAAAAGGGGATGTAAAAAGATTTAAGATGCATGATGTACACGTACCAAATACCGATGATGACTGTAAACATTTTATGTCATAAACATGAACTAAAAAATAACAACAATAATGAACATGGGGACAGAGGGTCTAGAGACTGAAGGAGAGAGTTGGGAAGGGAGAGGAAAGTGAATAAAAGGAACTGAGATGTGTTAAGTGCCTGTATCTACTCCTTAAAATGAACGCAGACTTCATGTACTGCTGTTGTGTACTAATGAAACAAAGAATATTATGGAAGATGCATGCTAGAGATACTCCACAGGGTCAAGAAGCTATTATTTCTATAAATCAGTAACCCCCCATGACTTAGAGGCGAGCTCCCATTGCATTGGTTTTCTATAATACTTTAGAATAGTGATTCAGGCATCACTGATGTGCAGGGAACGCTGAGTGCTACTGCATGTCTCCTGTCATAAGTATGTGAATGTGTCTCTCTCACAATGCACACCCTGGAAGGGGAAAGACCCTGGCCACTCAGCAGCACTCTCACACCTTCTGCACTATTCCACTGCGTTCGCTTTTATTTTCCAACTTCCCTCTTGTGCTGTTCTCCTCCTCCAACTGTTTTGCTATGAGAAGATCTTCATTGCCTCCCAGCCCTGCTGTTTCTACTCCCAGGCCCTTATTTTTCTCATCACTATTCCAGTGCCCTTGGAGGCCCCTTCATGTTTAGGCTTAGCAAAGGTCTCGGCTGAATTACATCTGAATTACATCTACACAGACTCCTAGAAATACTCTGGCCTAAAGACATCTTTAGCGCTGACTTGTGCATATTGTTCATTCTGCATCTATTACATTTGGCCTTTCGAGCAGAATACATTTGCCTCTGTATCTTCAATTTGGTTATGAATTTTCAGAGAATAATAGAAAGTCTCTGCCTACTTTTCATAGAGTACAGCACATTGCATGTAGCAGGTGTTCCATATGTTCACTGAGAAGTTCTCAGCAAACTCAGTCTCTACATATGGAACAACATGGAGAACAGTTGTTCACATTCATAAATCTATAGAAGGTAAAGTAAGCGTGGTTCAAACACAACATGGTAAAGATAAGGATTTAACCTTCCTATTCATCTATGGCATTTGCTTCTCATTGGCAATCTGAACTTACCTGACTGGTGTCAATGGGGCATGGGATAAAAGAAGCTTGGGAAAGGAACTGCGTAGTACCCAGCAGATCTCTCACACCATCTGAATCACGTTTGTATTCCTTGACAGGCTCCAATCGCATCTTCTCTTTTGGAAGTAAGGCTTCATAGCAAGGGGCATAGCCAGAAGGAGGCAGGAACTTAAATTCTCCATGGCGTCCACCCATGAGGAAACGTACTCTGTCATGGGAAGAAAGCAGGAACAGAGAGACCAAAAAATATCTTAGTCTAAATAAATGAAAATTGAAAATCAGTTCCTAGTGTCCTCTTGATCATAAAATAATTTTGTTGGAAAGTGATTAAATTCAGGTTTATCTCAGCAGATATTTTACTGTACGTCAGAAGCAGTGGAGAGCTGTGTGTGTATGGTATGACCTTCCACTCACTGTATTGGATATGTTTTAAATTTTTTATTTGTACATAAAATCACTAGGTTTTAAAACCAAAACTAATTTTGGGTCAGGAATATAGCTCAGCAGCACTGTCCCGGCCCAGGAAACATGAGGTCCTGAGTTTGATTCTCAGTAAAAAACAAAAAACAAACAAACAAACAAACAAACAACAATATATATATATTTTCCCCCTCATGGTATAAATTCAATATGATCTTTACAGGGACTAATATCCTCATCATTCCTTTCAATATTATAGTTATACCCATAGTAATTACATACCAGAATAATTCAGAGACAATTATATATGCGTCAATTAAAGAGAATGTAATACAACTATCTAGAGAAAACGCAAAACGCTTATCTTTAATGTTAGGCAAAATATTGTGTTAACCACAAATGGCACATGTGGCATAGGATATTTAATAAAGATACATTGGAGGGGCTCTAGGTCCACAAAACAGCCGTAGGAGGGGACTTTGAGGTGGCAGGTGCAGGGATAGATGGGCAAGAATTTGCTTGCTGGATGCCAGTGGCCGGCTCTGCGGAAGCATCTTCTGCTGGGATTCAGGCCTGGTCCCCTGGCCCACCCCATACCTCTCCTGCGACTTCCCGAGAAAAGGGAAAGGGCTCTCAGTGGCTCATAGCACTGACAGGCAGGCACTAACTACCAGCACACAGAAATATTTCAGTGTTTTAGTTCAGCCTAGCAAGTATGCTGAAGAATTTCACCTCCACATACATAGGGTAGGTTAGCATTACACCTTAGGGGGTGAGGTGCAAGGAGCAGGGCTGTCTATGAACCCTGGCAAGAAGTTACGATTTTTTCCCAAGTGGGAATCTGCTCATGAGTTTTAAGATAAGGAAATACAAGATTCTTCCAGCAGCCCTAGGTTGATAGGTGTGGGCATCAACGAGGAATCCCTTGAAGTGGTCACAGCGAGATGAGTGTGGATTAGACCAAGGTGACCCCAGCAGCCAAATCTCAGTTTTGTTTAGAATTAGGGTTGTTAGGAGATGCTGAAGGATGGGGTATAGATGCAGTGGTGGTGGTAGGGTGACATATGTGGAGGAAGTTATTATTTAGCAAAGCTCTCAGAGTGGAAGACTTTTCAACAGATCTAATTTCCTTTAATGGGAACACTCTGTTAAGGCAGACTTGTAGAAATCTTAGTGCTGGCTGCATAATTAAGATGTGGGAAATATCTTAATTATGAAACTAGAAAATAAAAACTGCTCCAAGTGAAAAGTGCTTTCTTTCTTCCTAATAGGAACAATTACTTTATCTCAAACATCATTGAATAAAATGCTACTTTAAAATTAATCATAGAAATCACCCAAACCTCCCACTTTCCCATTTTAAAAAGTCCTAAAAAAAAAACACTGTAGAATCAGAACCACAATTGCCCCTTGTGATTGCACCTACATTGTGTTATATAATAGGGCATGATCTATGTGTATTAAGCACATGAACAAATGACATTAAAATGAAATTGAGTCATTAGCCTGCAGTGTTACTAACTTAGTAAAGCTTCAGGAAATAATGACTAAGCTTGGAAATTATTTGTTGAGCACTTCCCAATTCAATTGCACCATAACAGATTGTGTCATTGGCATGGATAAAATTGGACCTTTTCAACCAGAGAATTAGTGTGGGAAGTTTTCTGCCTTTTCCTTCTCATTAAGCATCCTTCCTGTGAGAAGCTGAATGCCTGGGAGTTTATACAGCAAGTGTTTTCTGTTACCCTCTAGCGTATGGGTTCCAAGAGCATATAAATGGTCTCATAAGAGTACCTCAGGTAGATTTCATTATTCATGAGCCCTCTTGCCAGTTCTGTTTCAAAATTTCTCTAACATTTTAAAATCGAGTGAAGTTTCACCTATCATTTAAAGAGAAGAATGCAGTCTCTTTTTATATTTACTTATTAAAAATGGAGTGGTAATTTGGTTATAAGTCTTATCTCCTCAAATGGCCACACAAACTATAAAATGAAAAATAAAATGTAGACAGAAATCCGTGTGTATTGCTTACTGAAACGCCCTTCCTTGAACATCATTACACTGTGCTTCACTGGGTGGAAGACAAGATTCTGGACTGCGTCAGAAGTCCTGCCAGGCCAGGGCTCCGAACCGGAGCTGCACCCCCAACTTCCTCCATCCGTGGCTCCATTCCTCATGGAAGCAATGACCTGGCTGGAGTCTGCTGGAGGGGATCTGACAAACAGCTGCCAGTACTGGGGGTTCCTGTCAGTTCCCTGGGGCCCTGGGATCATCCGGACTGAGAAATAAAATGTAAGTTTGAAGGGAATAATGAAAGGAAGGAAATAAATGCCTGAAAATCACTTTTTAATTATTGGAGTATGACATTACAGTGGGCTCTCAGTTTTAGTAGAGTCCAAAGGCAGACTTAAAAATCCATAATTCCAAGGATTCCCATATGTTCATGTCATAAAGAGAGGTGCTGGGTCACCTACAGAGGACATACCAACAGAGCAGAGCAGAGCAGAGCAGAGCAGCCTGCCAAAGAAGTTCTAGCCTTGATCCACAACTTCCTCTAAAATGAAGAGGGAAAGCGTTCCCTTGGGAGACCCAATCTGGAGAAAAAGAGGGGTGCTGGCTTCCATCAGAAGTCAGCTGAGGAGGGCCACAGGGAGATACGACACCCAGGAGTCCCCTGGAGCTTGGTGAGGGACATATTCACCTGGCAGCAAAGCAGAAAGGGCAAGAAAAAGCTTCAGAATGGAGAACTCCAGGGTGACATCAGGAACCAGCTTAATGAAGGAGACTAATGTCAGCAATCTACAGCTCAGAAAGATAAATGACTGGGGGGGGGAGGGGGACGTGGGGTCAGTCAAGGAAGCAGCCAGCAGCAGTGCTAGGGCTGTACTGTAAGATCTATGGTACGAGCTCCCGTCTGGGGCTAAGAACACCTCAAAAGGGTCCCAAAAGAGAAAGCCACGGCAATTGTAATAGCCACGCAAAGGTCCAATGCCATATGGCTACTGACTGGCCCAACTCCACAGGATGTACCTACTCCCACTCATGCCTCCCCTGGCTCCACTCTAGAGGGGTGTGGCACATGAGCCAGCGAGCTGGGTACAGGGCGGATCCACGGGAGGAGATGATAACCTCACACTGCAGGGCTGAACTGGGCAAAGGCTCAAACTTCACCTAGATACAGCTCTGAATCTTATCAAATGGATGGAACTCTGAAATTACTGACAAGATTGTTTAGTTCCTAACAGGAGCAATAAAAGCTGTAGCACCCACCAAAGAACTCATTGAGGGCCAGAAGTCCAGGGCATCAATTCACCAATGAGTTGAGGGTTCTTGTGCTAGATTCAGGTACAGATTATCAATCAGCAAAGTGCAGCTCTGCTAGCCACACTGGGCCTTGAGTGCCAATGGCTCTCAGCTCTTAGTGTTACAGCTCTAATCCTACTGGTCAGCATCAGTGGTCCACACTGGTAGGTGTCGGCTGCCACAACTCTGCTAGCTGGTCTCTGCTGCTGATCTTCACTGACTGCTGGTCACTGGAGCTCTTTAGAGCCAATAACCCAAGAGTATATTGCTCTTTTTAAAGCAACCCCTCTATCCGTATTACTCAGGCTAGGAATTCCAGATAGATTTACAGGACCTCCCAAGCCCACACTACCCAAGGAATAAAGTATGAGTAGATTTACAAGACAGCTGGCGTGAAGCTTTATTTGAGCAAGCCTGCATTACAGCACAGGGAAAGGTGGTCAGTGGGACCCCCTGCAGAAGGGAGAGAGGAGTCCTGCTTGTACCGCAGCTGCAGGTCCGCATTTGGTCCAAATTCAAGCCTTCCGATTTAGCCCAAAGTTGATCTAAATTCAAGCCTTCTGATTTGAGCTTACTAATTGGTCCAATACCAATTCTACTACTTAGTTCCAATTCAAGCCCGCTGTGTATGGTCAGGGTAGATATTTCCTGGAGTGAGCACAGCAGGGCCTCTGGTTTAGCTGCAGCCATCTTGGCCGCAGTTCCTCAAGACATCAGGCTATTTGACTGACATCTGTCACATCTCTGTGAAAAATACCAGTGCCAAAAAACAAGGAATCATCACAAGGGCTAGCTGTGTCCATCACAGCTTCCTAGGGTTTGGAGATGTGAAGTGTGTTATCACTGGGCCCAGATCCAACCCACACGAGGGTGAGCATTTCCCTACCACTCTTCAGAGCGGTGGCCGGAGCTTGAAGGAGTGTGGAAGGCAGAGGCAAGGGGCACCACAGCTGCCAGCCAGGTTACAACCACTGTCAAGGTGGCCTAGAGGTGGGCTGTGAAGTAACCTGAAGGTGGTGGGAGGGCAAAGTGGCAAGGTGTCCCAGTTTATCCTCTGGGGACTGAAGGAGGGGGATGGGAGTTGAGGGGTAGCAATATGAGAGCTGGTGGCCCAACCATGCCCCAGTCAGGCTTTTACAGGAAATGGGAGAGGCAGGTGCTTTTGGTCAGTCTCAGAAAGAGAAAAGGTAGCTCTTCCTGTCTATTTCTCCCAGTAAATCCTGTATCTGGTACTTCACGTTTATTCTAGAAACCTTTTGCCCCATTCACAAATGAAACTGTAAAATTGGAATGTAAATGTCTCTTCTCTGTGTGTTTTATTTCCTGCTGCTTGGGTTCTGCAGAATCTTCCAGCTCTCTCCACATGTTAAATTCAAAATAAAAAACAGAATTTAAGAGTTGAGTTTAGAATCAGTTGGTGGATTTTTTGTTTTTTGAGATATGGTCTCACTATGTGGTCCAGGCTAGTGTCTAACTCTCAATCCTCCTGCCTCAGTCTCCTAAGGGTTGAAGATTTCAGGAGTGCACTGCCACACCTGCCTTAAAACTAGTGTTCTTTATTCTCAGGTTTCCTCCCCCTATATTAATGGATTTTAACACTTCATTAATCAACTTAATCTCTTCCATTAAGCACTATATCATCTTCTTGGGTCTACAACTCAGAGGTTCTAATTTAGGAAGGTGAGATTTTCCTTCCTAAGGTGTTACAGTAAGCGGTGGTGTCCTCAGATTCCTTTGCTTCAGAAATGAGCAATTACTTCAATAATTATCTTCTAGGATCAGAGAAATTGTGAGACATAGAGGATATTTTTATTTACCTGATTAATTTTGGAAACACAGGGTAAGTTACACTGAAAAACCTCTGTGAGCATCTTCAGTGTTCTCTTGGTATTTGTGTATCTTTGCTTGCTAATTTGCAGAAGAGATGAGAATAATTATTACAAATACTCAAATTTGAAAGACTGGCCCATAAATTTAAAAATACAATAAAAATGAAGACAGAGATTTTCTGCACTCAAAATGGGTGACTAGTTTTCCTTTCATTAGTCTACAATATTGTTATTCACTTACTAGCAAATCTGGAGTCACTTTAGTTTTATTAGACATCTCATTATTTTTATCTACTATCAAATCCTTCCTAGAGGACTGGAATAGAATTCTAAAGAAGAGAAGAATACAAATTGTGGTTGATAGGAGAAGGAATTAGCAAGCTTTTGCTAACCTGAATTTAACCAGTGAGTCATGACTCACAATTGCAACCTATTCCATATCACTGAAACTGGAGAAGAATCTAAGTTATGGACATTCTTGCATTGACGTTTCTTTCCAGCTAGCATTTGATGAAAGCCCAGAGCAATTCAGTACTCACAATGTTCTCTGCAGAAGTATACTTATCTCAGCAATAATTTCCACACATTGACCATAGTAAGCTGGAAACAGTCAAGCTGTTGGTTACCTGAATTTTAGCCAAGTCTGGTGTGGAAATTAATGGAAAACAAACAGCAACCACAAATGATTTTAGATGCTGCTGTTTTTATAAATTAGAAAGGGCAATTAACATGATTATGGAAAATGATT
This sequence comes from Dolichotis patagonum, assembly GCA_004027295.1. NCBI lineage: Eukaryota > Metazoa > Chordata > Mammalia > Rodentia > Caviidae > Dolichotis > Dolichotis patagonum. The sequence goes on from PVJX010014268.1 coordinate 28,938, forward strand.
AAGTAGATCTATGGGCAGCCATATATTCTACTACAGTAAATAATTCATCACATTTTGCAAAACAAAAAATAGCATCCACCTGCCAGTATATACTACAGTTTTTGAATAATGTTGTCTGTGTGATTCATGCTCCAATTCCATTTATAGAAGGGGCGGGGTGAGATCACTTTTTAATAAGAGCTTCCTGGCATCTATATAGCTGAACCTTGTCAGTAGAATCCAAGGTTGATGTGTCTTATTCTCAAATCTGTTTTCTACTGAATAGGGCTGTTAGTTTAGGGCCCTCTGCACTAGTACATTAACAATGCTGCCTAGAGATCGGCCATATAGAGAATAAATGACAAAAGCATGTTCACAATAGTTAGGAAAGAGAATGCATATTGATTTGTGGATTTTGTTAGTAAGTACTTGTGCTGCCTTTCATTTCACTGTGGGTAAATCTAATTGAAAATGATTTTTCCTCTTCACGTGTCTCTGCTGTTTGATGACGGCTAGCAGGGACATCCTAATCAGGTATTATTAACAGCACAACTTGTGATGATAAAAATAATTATTAAAAATTCAGGACTATAACCTCACTAAGGACCGCTAATAAGAAGGAAATGGGACTGCAAAAAATCTAATTTAGAAGCCATGCAAAAGCTTAAAGTGAGTATGAGAAACAATTCCAAATGCCTCTAGAATCTCCTTCTAGTTTGTCAGTCTTACACCTCCCGAGGAGAGATGCCATAAACCCAGCAAGTGTTCTACAGCGTTCAGTGAAACAATAACATTTAAAAATTTTTATTAATAAATGCACTTTGTTTCAGTAAATATTTTAATTAACCTAGGGTTAATACTCTGGTTTCCTTTTTAGCTCTTTGTATAACTGAACTAAAGGAGTGCAGAGAACTGCTGGTTTCAGTACCAAATTTTATTTTACCAGCTGATGTACGAAAAAGTACTAGTTTATTGATCCCATTTGTTCATTAGTGAAAATAAGTTAGTTGTTAATTTTCCAGTATAGGATTAGCACCAGTCAGACCAACGACGTCTCATAAAGGACGAGATGCATTTGAGGAACATGCATCCCTAACTATGTGTGGACTGTGCTTCTGCCTCTCTTTGAACTGTGTCATATTTTGAGACCCAGAGACAGGAATGTGTTGCAGCTGATAGTTTCCTGGGCAGAAGGCTGAAGTGGCATCAACCCCTGGCATGGCTCTTTAGCAAGACAACTATAAGCAATAAGTGGCATGATTAAGTTGCTGACTCTGAGTAAACACATCTAGACCCCTCTAATTCTTACGTTCTTTTAGCAGTTACGCCTTTTAATTGGTTAGATATCTATTTTATTTATTTTTCCTTATTTTTGCTTGTGTTACCTGTTACCTGTGCTCTCGGAAGGTTGCTGATCTAGATGTGAGAAACTAGGAATGTCTTATACACACAGGTTTTATTCAGTTCCTGCATCTTTACCTGCTGTCTACAGTTCCTTACCAAGAGAAGATTAAGGAATTACAACACGAAAATCCTATTTCATTGCCCCAAGGGAGAGCAGAAGGTTGAGCTGATGGTCAAGAATTATTATGTAACCCGCAAGGCTGATGTACTGTTGTCCAAAACCAAAATATGCAGAAAAGTCCACTGACCAGTAGCAGATGAATAAGACCCTTTCTGCAAAGATCTGGATTCCTGAAAGTACTTTTCTAAGATAAGCTGCTTGGGAAATACATATATATATATATATATATATATATATATATATTCTCCATGATTGACTTCTTTATTATGTATTGCTAAAAACATTGTTCTAAAAAAAATGCCCACCAGGAAAAAAAATAAATAATAAGTTAAAATCACTGAGGAGAAGCTGGGCATGGTGGCTCATGCCTGTGATCCCAGCACAGAGAGGCTGAGGCAGGAGGACTGCTGTGAGTTCGAGGCCAGCTTGGGCTACTTAGTTGAGTTCAGGGGCAGCCTGAACTATAGAGAGACCCTGTCTCAAACAAATAAACAAAAAAAAAAAAACCAAGAAAAAAAATACTGAGGAGAAAGTAATCAAACAAACAAAATGTATAAAGTAATCAAAAAAACAAAAATTTTGTTTTTTGTCAGTTGTCAGTAATGGTAGGTGATTGAGGCCACCAACCAGCCAGGCAAATGGAGTCCTAGGCACTAACGGTTTAGAGTGACCTTTATTTTTCTTTCTTTCTTTTTTTTTTTTTTTTGGTACTGGGGATTGAACTCACGACCTTGCACTTGCCAGGCAGGCGCTTAAGCTGCTGAGCTAAATCCCCAGCCCTAGTGACCTTATTTTTCAAGAGAAGGCACTGAGCTAAGGTCAGTGGCTTTAAAACTGCTATGCTGTATTAGACTTCTACTCTTTTTCTTTATTCCTAGGGAACAGAGTGGGGAAAATGGGTAAGGGGACTTACAGTGGGGTGATCTTGTCTCCAGCCCCCCTTTTCTGTGCTTAAGAAGTGTCTGTTTTTCAATAACACTCCCTGTTTTCTATGTGCTCATTATGAATATTGAACAGGATATCACTATGTTGAACCACACTTAACACTTTCATGATGGGGCCATACCTGCACGACTGTCTCATCAGGCGGTTTGTATCACCTGATGACCTGTCCATCCTGCTCCATGGGACAGCTTTGATGTAGCTCAGTGGCAGTGGATCAAATGGAATGTGGTTCAAGCCAGTTGGAATGTATTAGAAAGAGAGAACTGGGAAGAAACATACTCAGCAGAGAGAACACAGGTGAAGAACTTTAACTCTTTGGAAGGTTATATCTGAGGCTCATGTAAGATTCTCTGCCTGGAATCTATGAGTAGCTTTTCAACTTTTGTAAGTCTTCATTATGGTTGCTTTCCATTTGTCACAAGAATCTCAAACAGTATTAATATTTCAGTATTACAAAATCTGTTTACATATTTATATACACACACCTTTCAAATTTCAAGGATTATTATTTACAAAGGATAATTTTTATTGCTAGATAGTTGAATTGAAAAAGAGCCAAAATTTTATCCCCCTTTGGAAAAGACATGAATGTGTCTTAGTTTACTAACCCACGCGAGGTGCTAAGGCCTCTGGCAGTGACCCTACTCTGACAGCTGCATTGCCTAGACTCCTGGGGCTCTGAGATGGTCTTTCCTCTGGCCCCAGCTTTAAATCCTGCCTCCACATCTCTCCTCTCCTGTCCAGAAGCTCCCAAGAAGATCAGTATGATTCTAATTGTGGTGAATCCAGCTTCCTACTTAATCAGTTAGGACCTCTTTAAAATACAGTGATGAAGAATGGCTAAGACTCTTGAGGAAGAATTGTTGTTGAGTCTTAAAATGCAAAATAAAGGCTGAAATAATTAAAGCCACATTCGACTGGTATAATGAGGGGCAGAACAATGAATATAATAATTAGTGATAGTATACAGAAAAGCAGCACGCATAGTACAAGCCAAACTCAATGTAAAATATTTAAATATGTACCAAAGAAAGACAGTATGATTGATTATCTTTTGGTGATACTAATACAGGTTTCTTTGTATTTTCTTTGACTTAAATTACTTTTGTGGAAGAGAGAAAGAGAACAACTAAAGGCAAGAAGGTAAGTAACAAACTAGAATATCTGAAACCAACAGAAAATAGTTTAACAGCCTTAATATATAAAAATTATTCAAAATTAGTATCAGAGAGGCCAAAAATACAAAATTAGCAAAAATATTTATTGTTAATATTAGGTTAAAAGCTACTTAAGAAAAATTAGTATTAAAATGCTTTATTATAGCGATAATTAAAGAAATAGAAATTCAAATTCTAAGATGCAATTTCCTTAAATTGGGGTGATTAAAAATAACCAATAACAGTAAGAGTTAGTGAAGATTCAGTTGCCCATGTCTCTATGTTGTTTTTTATAGTACTACAGGTCAAAATTTTTATCTGAAATTTTTGGAGATGTGTTTCGGTGTTTGGAATTCCGTAGAATTTAATAAGGGAAGAAGGAACATGTAGTATACGCCTGTGTGAAGCAGAACCTCCAGATGGGAGGGGAAGTGCCCAATATTAAAAAAAATCAATATTTCTGTAGTTACGCATGTATTTACAAGGAGTAGGATAACTAAAAGAATGAAGAGAGTCCCATTTTTCTTGATGATAGTTTTTCCACAAAAAGAGTTCAGGTTAGGTTTGCTGCAGAATGAATTATGAACTATTCTATGGCTTTTAGAGTTTCTTAGATTTTGAAATTGTTGACAAGAGACTCTGAATTGTTCATAAGATTTTCCTGAGAATCAATCTGACCATGTAGCTATACCTTCATACACTAAAAGGTCACAGACTTTTTTTTTTTACTTTCTTCCAGGAGAATAATATAGAAATACAGAAAACTAGTTATATGCAAGGAAATTCATAATAATTATAGTTACAACAATACAAATAGAATTGTCATGAAAATACAATATCAAAGCAATGACTATATTATGGGACATCCAAGTATGGGTTATGTGACCATAAGATATAATTTTGAAGGTATATAAAGTAAAAGACTTCTTATTTATTGTTAAATGGGAAAAAAGACAAAGATATAAAACTTCATACTCAATGTGATTGCAATTTAAAAAGTATACATATATTTGCAGAAAAAGACTTGAATAAAATACATCAAAATATTATTAGAGATTACAGCTAAGCATTGGAATCAGAGGTGATTTTTATGGCGTCATTTATGTCTCTCAAGGTTTTTGTATGATGTGATGTGTAGAAGACCACATGGACAGCTCTCCTTAAATACAGAGCAATTACCTCCATGTTAGCCAAACCTGGCCTTGGCTCTAGGCACTGATATGTATGGAGCTGGCTAAGCCATTTCCTTTCCTTTAGTTGGCTCTGAGCAATGTACAAAGGGCTGGCTGCATAATCTTTCCTGTTTCCTCAACCTCAGTGTCGTCCTCTAAATGGTTGAGCACGCAGAGATGGCAGGGCCAATGCTCCAGGATCAACAGGGTTGGAATCTCAAGATAAGAAGCTATGACTTCTCAGAAAAAAAATTTTACACTCAAAACTAAGCACCAGCTCCCTAAACACTAAATGCTATGGCAGTTGTGTTAATGCAGATCGGTCTTTCTGCATATCCTTCTCTCTGCATGTTGTAGACATGCTTTCTGACTCCCTAGCTAGCTCAGCTCACAATACTTACATAATTCCCACCATTCCCACACTCATCCTTAGCCACATCCCTCTTCACAAACTAATAAAATTCGGGTTAGCCCCGGGTTAGCCCCTGGCTTGAGGCCTTTGTTCCATGAACTCTCATCTGGACTGCCCTTAACTGTAAATACCTCATAGTGTCTCTAGTCTTGCTATGGGTTACACTGGAGGTGGTCGATTAAAACGAACTCACCAGAATTCCAATAACATCTCCAATAACGTTACAAATATAAATTTCCCTAACTGTGACAAGGACAAAAAAAGGGCCTCAACAGTGGTGTTTTATAATTTTTAATCTTTTTCACAGAACTTATCTTGCTATTTATCTGAGCACATAACCTAACCCTCGCAAAGGTCTCTGTTGATGTCTCCCATCCTCGCACCACTCCTTCCTTGGGCAATCTTCCCTGGACGGCAGCCCTAGAGGAGATTACTGGCTTGTCAGCCTATGGGAGTAACAGGGAGAAAGGGTCACAACGACTTTCCAGAATGCCATAGCCGTAACTTACTTGACACCTGCTGAAAAGCTCATCACAGGGAAGAAGAGGCCATCAGTGTTGAAGTTCTCAAACATCCCTTGCACAGGCTGCCCATTGATGCGGAAAGAGATGCTAGGCACGCCTAGGTCCAGACAGCAGCTCACCACGTCGTCTGATCTCAGCAGGTGCTGGTTGATGGAGGCCACAGCCCTGGGTATCCGGCCTGGTGAGCAAAGAACAGAAAAGTCTGGCATGCAACTGTGCTTGAAATGCAACTGTGCTTTTCCTGCATGAGGTGAGCAATGAGGAGTGGTTTTCTAGGCTGCTGAGTGGACAAGACACTATGTGCAAGATAAGTCTGAGGAAGCTCTCCAGATGCTACGGGAAAGAGCTCAACCACGGACTATGAGCTTGGGCTCCAGTCTGGTGTCAAAAGTACTGAGCAGACTGTGTAGGTCCTCAGAGGTAGGTAGGGTGTGTGTGTATGTGTGTGTGTGTGTCTGTCTGTATGTATCTCTATCTTAGTCTTAGGTTCTCAAAGACTTTTTACTTCTTCCTCAGAAAGATCTAGCCACTTGAGTGTTGACAGAGAGGCCAGCAAAGTGAAGGACTACAAGGCCATCTAGACAATGAAATGTGCATTGCACTTTCTTGTTTGTTTTAAAGAACTTTACTGTTTCAGATAAGCAGAGAAATACATTGTCAGTTTTACTCTGGGTTAGTGACTTTAAAACTTTTTGTGTCTCAAATAAGAGGATTTTTTGTCTAACCTATATTGGAAATTATAAAGGTAAATGATCACAACCATTTCACTCATCTGCCTATCAGGCTTATATTTCTATTAGAAAAAGAGCATTAGAGAGGCAGAAATTAGGTATTACAATGGGATTTCAGGTGAAAAATAATAATAAGATGCCTTATTTCTTGATTGATGAAGTAATATATAAAAAAGGAAAAATTAGTTCCATAATGCTTCCAGTAAATCTCAGTTTCTCTCTCTCTCTCTCTCTCTCTCTCTCTCTCTCTCTCTCTCACACACACACACACACACACACAGTCACACACACATTGTTATCCAAAGTAGGATATGGTAGGATTTGTAGCTTGATTTTCGTACTGACCATATCACATTTTATTCTATAATAAAGTATACATTAAAACTGAATTTTAGTGGTTTCATAATATGCAACAAAAAGATAAGTTGAAAAATCTATTTGTGATGGGTATATAAGTTATTTACAAGTTTTGTACAAATTTCTGCTTGATAATGCTTCTAATCTCAATTTAAAACTAATGTTTTCAGTAGATAGTGCTATTGCAATCATAGATTCTAAGTGGTAGATTTTAAAACAGTGAAGCTACTCTATGCTCCATAATAATAAAAATTGGGCATCCCCCTCTTATTTTGGTTGACTGACAAAGCTGTACTTGTGTTCCCTCTCAACCTCCCACGATAGCAACGCTTCTGCACTGTGTGTCAGAAGATCATGCCTGGGGCTGGGTGCCAAAATCAGAGTGCCCAGTTCTTGCCCTTAAGAAGTGCATAGTCTGGTGGAAAATGGACAAATAAAAAAAAAGCCACCACACAGTGTGATAAATATAGAAATGAAGGTGTACAGAAAGGTGCTAATTCTGTCTGAGGATACAGGATAGGTGATACTTAGAGAATAAAAGGCCAGTTGGATCAATGAGAGAAAAAAGAACAAAATGGGTACAAGACATATTTGCAGAATGGCTAGTTTGTGAAGGCTGGACAGTGGGGGAGGTGGATAAGGGAGATGGACTCGATTTCTTGCATGCTAGAAGCACCACAGCACACTGTGTTGGAGGTACACTGACCAATCAGTCTGGCATTGACATAAACTCTGTTTTGGTAACCTTAGTACCTTGCACCACTACTGAGAATGAAGACCGACTTCCTCACCAACAGGCCTACAGTAAAAATTATTTAAAAGCAAAACAAAACTGAGCCAAACTTTCAGAATGTGAAATCTGACATCTTTCTAATTTCTTTCTTTGAAGAGATTGAGTTTCCGAGTTCCTTATATGGAGTTTCAATATCCTAGGTCCCAGAATATTTTCTTCCTTTATTCAAGTCTATTATGAAGGCAATGTATGATATTAAGCTAAGCAAAACCTGATGTTTTTTACTTTAAAAGGTCCTTATTTTCCCATTAAAAACTGTATAAAAGTTTCCTCTTTTTCATTAAGTTAACTTCTAAAAATGTTGCCATAATCATTTGGATAAATCTTAACAGACCTGTGAAATAACTGAAATGCTAGCTTGCACAGTTACCTTTGAACATATCCATATCCTTGACAGAAAAAATTGCTCATTATTGCACTATATTAATCAGGGCAAAGCTGCCAGTGTTGACCTGTGAGTCCACCATCCTTTCTTGACCTCCCTTCAGAGTCCTCTAGTTTCTACACAGCCCCCCACTTACTTGCTGACTGTCCTTTATCTACACCAGTGTTTCCCTAGGCTGGGTTCTGAGCTTTACTTAGTGCTTAATACACCTCAGCTGCCAAGTGTCTTTTAGAGGAAGAGTGGAGGATAACACTGTCTTTTACTTTCCTTGTTCTATCAGGCCTGGACTCCCAAGTGGAAGTTTCCTTCAGACCACTCTGTAAAATGATTTATAGGCAAATCAAGTCTGAGGCTGAGCCTATTTTTCAAGTACAAACAGTGGAGAACACCGACTTGGAACTAAACTGCCTGGAAACGAAAAGGAGACTGCTAATCATCACTGGATATGAAGCACATACTCAGCAAACATGCAGAGCAAAGCAATGGTGAATTATTTGGATAAAAGAGCCCATTTCACAGGATATTCATGTTGTAAAAGGTCACCTGATGAGGTCCAGCTCGTCTTTAAATGTAATCAGCTTGGAGCTTAAAACTGGAAAATGAAGCAACTGGAGGATTACTTTTCACACTCTGGTAACTGTATACCCACCAAGGAAAAATAACTTGAGGGTGTTCGAGGCTCCACGTGGTTTGGAAGGTTTCTGCATCCAATATTAATAAGACGTTGATGCTTTTAGTTGCTCTGTAGTGAAATGGCATGGGGGTGAGGGTGGCAGAGGCCTGTGAGTTACACTGCAGTGAGTTTAATCTCAACTTTATATTGAACCTGAACCTGAACCTGTGATTCCCACAGTGAACCTGTGAAGACAGCTGCTTGTGGGGATGATTATTACTCCTTTGATGTTGATGAAACATGACAATGTCCTTTGCAAACTCATCAGGCAGGACAGTGTGGTAGTTTGGTGGAATTTCTGGAACAATTCTTTTTGGCCTTGAGTTCTGGCTCTGTCCCTAACTGTGATTTTGAACAATCAACTTCCATTTGTGTGCTCTAGTTTCCCTATCTGTCCAGAGGGGATAAGAATAATGTTCATCTTATAGCGTAGCTGTGTTTTGAATGAATTCCTCTATCCAGAGTCATTTGAATAGGGTTTGCTATGTAACCCAAATCAAATGCTATTATTGTTTTTGTTCATTAACTCCAAATCAGAATTGCTAGGCTAAGAGAAGGGAAGCTTGTCAGGAAAAAGTAGAAACATTATCTTTCTTAAGATCTAGAAGAATGAAATATGGAAAACTGTTGTATTGAGGATTAAATCTAAGTAGGGATTTAAAATTTTTTCCCTTTATTGAATGACAGTGGTAAAAACTATACTCTCAATGATGTTGGATATATCTGATCTTTTCAGAGTGGCCGTCAGAAATGTGATCCTGTATAGTAAAAAGAAAACTCGTTTCAGAAAATTCTGCTCAGAGCAGCCTCAATTACTTTTTAAGGAATTCTGAATAACCTTAGAGACCATAAACTGGGAGAGGCTGAGAACTTGAGCTGCCTCTGCCAGTCCGAAGAAGAAATATCCCTGGTTTAAAGTCTCAAATCAATCTGAAGGCCCCAAAAACCTTGGAAAAGCCATTCCGGGACTGATGCTACGGTTTATACCTTAAGGTTTCCCCAAAATCTGTGTGTTAAAGACTTGCTGTTCAGTGTGGTCGTAATGGGGGGTGGTGGTACCTTTAAGAGGCGGGGTCTGTTGTGAGTCTTAGCTCACTGGGGGCATGACCTTGAAGGGGACTGTGGCCTTTTCTTCGGGCCTTTTCTTCTCTCCCTCTTCTCTTTCCTGGAGATGAGCTGAGCAGCTTTTCCTCTGACACATGCTCCTACCATGAGGTACTGCTTTGCCACAGCCAAAGTAACAGGGTCCATCAATCACGGACTACAGCTTCTAAATCTCTGAGCCAAATAAACATCTCTTTATAGGTTGATTAGCTCAGATATTTTCTTATAGCTGACTAACACGTCTAGCATTTTAAGATAAAGGAAAAAGCCACTGAATCATATGCTGCGTATTGACCTGAGGATACATGACTGTGGGATTTAATCTCATTTGATGAGTAATGTAGCCAACTAGAAAACCTGAGGTTCAGCCTCTGCATAGCCCCAGGCACTGCAGAGTTTGACATTATAACATAAACACAAATATTTAGGCACTAGAATGGAGAAGAGACAGAAATATAACAATACTATTCTACAACTACTCCTTGGATTGCTACACAGCACTGGTGTGGGAAGGACCAAGTTAGTGGCTGGATTTGACCAATGAAGCAATAACCAGGGTTTCTTTTTGATAGAATTCCTCAAATTTTACTGCAGACCTAAGCTATCTTGATGAGTCAGTTGTCTTATTAAACCAAGAAAAACAATTCTACTTTATGTGTTTATTTCCATATCACTTATTAATTGGGAAGAAGTGTTCCCCTGCTTCTTCCAATTCTGCAGGGAAAAGTGGTTAAAAGGGAAGGGTAGGTACAGCTCCTTCTGTGACACTGCCCCATCGCCAGTAGCAAACTACAGACTGCTCTGAGCTGACTTCACTTCCAGCTGCTGTCCTGAAGGCCACAGGGGCCCAGGCCAGAAGGGAAATGCGATGCATTTCCCAGAAGAATCATTCCTCCCGAAGGAAAGTCAGAGGACCTGGGCTGCCCTGGTACCCCCTTCGGAGGTATGAGGAGGGGTCGTTTCCATAGCTGCGTCTGAAAGTGACTTCATAGGCTGCTGTGGCTCATAGCGAAAGAAAAATATTAAGAATGTTCTCCTGCCTACAGAGAAAAAAAATCATTCATACTCTCAGGATGTCAATTTCTCTTCTTTTGCCATTTAGCTTGGGACTTGGATTCTTTATCCCACTGGGTATCACTGATGCGGTGTGAGGTACCAGAGTTTGGGGCTTTGCAATTAAAATGGACTTCACAGAAAATAAGGGGTGGAAAATCACACTTACTGGGTGTATCTAATCTATGTCAGACTTCATAGACCTTATCTCATTTAAGTTTTATAACACATTTGTGGATAATATAGACACATATTTTTACTCATATTTTTATTTTTTGAGGTGAGATCTCACTGTGTTGCCTAGGCTGATCTCAAACTCCTGGGTTTAAGTGACTTCCTGTCTTAGACTGTGGAGTAGCTGAGGCTACAGGTGCATATAATGCCTGGGTATATTTTCATTTTATCTGAAAAAACTGAGTCACCAGAGATTGAGTAATTTGACTAATATTAAAAAATCAGAAAGTGGCAGACCTAGGATTCCGACCTGCACATAGCCATAAAATGACACTGTTTTTTCCTTGATTGCACTGACAAAACTTTAGGAACACTGCAATTCTTTCCAACTACTGCTACCTCTATTCTAATTCCATAAGTATGCTAAACACCAGTCCAAGTCAGTGGCTGAATTTATGCACAGAGATAACTTTAAAGTTAATGGACCTGGGCATTTGACTCTCAAGGAAAAGAAGAAAAATTGTTATAACCAATTTCTAATATTTCTTCTTAATCGCCTTCCATTCCTTCCTATTGCAAGTTGTAGTGTCATTTCCGCTCCATTTCCTCATCAGACAATTACCCTTTCATCAGGTAGTCTGAAATTCATTGCTGTCCTGATGGGAGTCATTATAGGAACCTGGTTTTTTTCCAGTTGGACCACATGCTGACATATTTACCTGCAGTGCCTTCTGCAAGATATATGCTTCTTGTGTGTTGGTTGGAGAAATCAAAATGTTGCCCAGGTATAAAGAAAGTTTGGACTTTCATGAGAATGAAAGGTATAAATCTTCTAGACACAGTGTTCTCCACATCTTATCAGATGTTGGAGGATGATGTCCCTGAATGCATCTCCATGCCATTATATTACCGAGTTTGGGTAGTGTTCAGAGCCACAGTTGAAAAGCTGAAATACCAGCCCTCTTCCCCTTTCTCCAATTGCAAAAAGTCATTGCTAGTGCTGGGCAGGTTGGAAATGGAGCACCCAGCTCACGGGCCTTCAGAGGAGACAGGGCAGGAGGGATGGGGGCCAGAGTGGAGCCATGCTATACTTTTGGAATGATATGCACTTAGGATGCTCAGGTCCTGAAATGAGCAGACAGCAACCCTCTTTGAAACAGAGACCATTTTGGTTCCTATTTCCTTAATCAACCCCCATGCAGAGTATTCTTCAAGGATTGCCTGACCCCAGAAAACATGCCTGGGTTATGGCGATGAGATGGCTGGAGCTGGGGAGTTGTGGGTAGGTGGTGGAAATGATTTTCCCAAGTCAAGCATATTTGTTCTGTCACAGATTTGATGCTACCACAATTAGCAACTGCTGATGTATACAGGCATATGAGTTCCTTCTTCCCAAGTCACTTGCTCAGAGACAGCTCTGAGAACTATATGGCACCTAGTAACCTGAGCTGACAGTTTCTATCATATAGCCACAGACTCAACAGCTCGTGACAAGTCCATGAGAACCAAGAAGGGAAAACCCACTGTCCTGAATAATCGGGATGGAGGGCTGGCCTTCCCCCCTCTGCCTAACCGCCATTCTCCATCCGCTTTTGTCTGTACCATGCTGCCCCTTGGAATGCAGAACACAGAGAGTTGTGTTCATTCATTCTCTTTCCTACACAATACAAGATAAATATACAGATAAGTAAGTTCAGTAGAGTCCTTAAAGTTTTAAAATCTTTACACTGAATAAAGGATAGTGAAAACAAACCCCTCCATATTGACCAACTGAAAACAAAGATCACCTACAAGAAGCTGGTGATCAGGGCTGGGGGTGACAATAAGTTGCTGACATCAGGCAGTTAGGTGTTAGTTAAAAGCTGAAAGAAGAAGGAATGCATGATGAGCTATATAGTTCTCAGAGAAGAAAACACAGTGTGTAGATTTGTCTTTTAAAGATGAACTGTTTCTTCATACTGGGCTTCAGGAAAGAACGTGTATCCCACCTGACACTTGGGAGCCTGTATCATTTCAACTGCAAGTGGCAACTTCAGCTTAAAGTAAGTGAGGAAGGGCGGACGCCCTTGCAAGGAACTCACCTGACCAGAGATGAAGCCCGTCGAAGCCATAGGAATACAGGTCGTCACCAACACCATTGCCTCCCCATCCTTCTCCTCCTCCTGGGTAAGGCGCGTAGCCTGAGGACGAGGCCCAGCCCACCCGCAGGTGTGTGGGCTCTGCTGTCAGGAAGGGGTCCACTTGGTCGATAATCAGCTCATAGTACCATTTCTTGTACTGGGCTGAGCCTTCAGCAACTCCCAGGAAGATGTTTGGTCGAATACTGAAAATCAAAAATGGGACAGGTAGGATCTTCAGATGGTCAATATCTGAGAAAGCAAATTGAACTAGACCCAAAGAACCACTGGCCCAATGAAACCTGGAGAAAGAGCAATTTCTTGTTCTTGTTATTGCTCAAGAGTAGAAAAGTTTTCTACATTTTGTCAAATTCTTAATGGAAGGTGTCAGGACAACTTTAATTCCATTATAAAACACAAAGGGTTTGTCTTTAAATGTTCCATTCAAGGCAATACAGTTATTGAGCAGCAACAATGGGCGACAGTGCTCAAACCATTACATAAAGTTGTATGATTACAAACCTTTGTGTCTCTCTGTAAGCGAAAGAAATTACTTACTCGAGTCCATCTTCTGGCAAATTGGTTTTAAGCATCCTCATTTTCAAAACAGTAGCTTTGTCCTCTATGCCTTATTAACACTAACAGCATCTTAAAAGCACTAAGAAGTCACTATTAGGCAACTTGTTAAAGCAAGAGGTTTTAATATGCTCAGTAAAGTTGCTAAAAGCTTGGGACAGACCACTTACAAACAGTATGTAGTTCACTGCCCAGTAAATAAAAGGGAGTCAGTCCTTTGTTTAGCAAGCCCTAACAATCCTTAGTTTTATCCTATTCCTAGCGATGTGCTCTTCCTGGGCAGGGATTTTGGGTTGTTGGGAAGGACAGAGACCAACCAGCGGTGCTAAGGAGGAGGCAGTCTGCAGGGTGGCTCAGGTCTGCAGCCCACTGTGCCCAGATGGAAGTTCCTCCCTTGCGCTTGTGGGGCAGGGCGCAGGCTCAGGTGGGAAATCAGGGAGATCCTGAGGCCTGCACACTCCAGGGCATAAGTTTACATGATGCACAATTGTAAGAAAGGCATCCGGCAGGGTCTTCATCCTGCCCCTCACAGACAGCACGCGGGTAAAAATGGCCCTGTGTCAGAGGACACGAGAAACCCAGCATCCACTAGGGACATCCATTCTATTAAGGAATCTTGAAAGGCATTTGCATATCAAAATAAATATATTATGAAGAAGGTACAAGATGCGTGCTCATGTTTAAAATAAAGCACGGCAAATCACTTCAGGTTAACCTCTTCAGCCCCTAGGTAGTACAAATTCTCCGTCTTCAGCAACTTCAAGGCAAAAGCTTGAGAAACTGCTCTGTGGGTGGAGTCTAAAACCCTAATGATAAAATATGCACATTTGCCTGATCTTTTCTTAGGGGCTCGCACTGCCATGAAAACTGTCGTTCTATCTTTCCTGCCAGGAGACACGATAAACAGAATCATGCTTGGCATCTGGACTGATGTTGGTGGCCTTACCTGGTCACATCATTAATTAGCCGTGTCTGCAGGAGCAGATTTCTCCGGGGCAGCAAGTTGTCACAGATCAGGTTTTGGTTGGCTCTTACTGCAACCCCATTGCAAAGACAGAGTGAGCACAGGACATCCAGGACCTAGAGCAGGACACAGTCATCAAACGTCAGGACCACCAGGAGGACGCAGCGAGCAGGATCCATCAGCACCACAAGGGAAGGAGGCCGGAGGCATGCAGTGCTGGGGTGGAGAACCAGCTCAGAGACAGGGGGCTTCTGCCCCTTCCCCAGAATCCATGAGCAAAGCCCAGAGCATGCTGCCTCTTTAGGAGAGTGGGCACAGCTTCTTCCTAGATGCCCTGCCTTGCCCCTCCCAAACCGCATACCACCTGTGGTCCCTTTCTGACAGTGGGTTTAAGAGCCTGAACTGCAAAGTCCTGTCAAGGTCACAACTAGGGTGTGGTGATCCACCAAAGGTGCAAAATTCAGGTCCCACTCGCTGAGTCATGTAAATGTAGGAAGAGGCATAAAGGGCCCTTCAGAGGCCTCAAACTGAAGCTTCAGGCTCTTTCCAGCCCTGAATCACTCCCCTAATTTTGCACTGAGAGCTCAGATAGCTCTCAATGAAAAGTCACTTAACACTTAAATCTTTGAGCCAATGTGGTTTTTCTATACAATGGAGTACTACTCAGTCATAAAGAAGGATAAACTTGAAACATTTCTATACAAATGGAGGCATACTCTTAAGTGAAATAAATCAGACACACACGTAAACACTGCATTCTCTCTCTGGTGTGAGCAACTGAAAGTGTAAGTGAGGACCACAGTAGATATTGTGAAATAGGAAGAAATTGTTCAAAAGGAAAGTGGAACAAGGGAGGGGAGAGGGAGAAAGGAAAAGAAAAAATGAGAAAAGGAGGATAAAATGGAAACAAAGCTTTTGTAAATAAGGAGGTGAAAAGAGGTTGAAGAGAGGGGGAGGGGAATGAAAAAAAGGAGGAATCAAGATGTATCAGGTACAGGTACAAATTCCCATTGATGGATGTGATATATATATGTATATATATGTATATATATGTGTGTGTGTATATATATATATAGTACCAATAAACTTAATTTTAAAAAAAGAGAAGTCACTTAGGCTCTCATTGGGTGAAGTTCTTTGTAGAAGCAGGCTTGGGAACTTTAGGTGGTAGCTCAGGTTCCGGTTTCTGGGTCTCTTACTATGATCTCAGCAATGCTCCTTAGGATAACCTTAAATTCCTAGAAATTATTATTCAAAATAGTTCACATGCCATCCTCATTCCACCTGGAAGGAACCCAAGCTGCAAGAGCCCAGGGGGTCCGTGAATCTGACAGATCATCACGGAGCTGCTCCTGCTCTTGTTTCCAGCTGCCTGGGAAGCAAGAATGGTCCTTGTCTCCTCCTCCTGTGGACTCTGTCTCTTGTGCTCCATCTCACTGTGCCTTGTACTCTTTTATTCAGACTTTGTATTCAGAGCATGGCAGAGCAAACTGTTGGGTCAGGCACTGTCCTTCCCTGTCCCTCACAGTAGGCTTTGCAAACAGCAGCTGAGAAACAACAGTTGCGGAGTGGCAGGCTGCACTGGCAGGGAGGCGTGTAACCACATGTCAGGCCTCCAAAGTGGCCACTAAGACTCGGTGCTTAGTGGGGCTGGATAGCTTCAGGTTGTTAATAGCATTTGTGTCCTTAATTCTCACAAACCCGTTTTCCGCCTGTCTCCTTGAATGTCAATTTT